>JABUQX010121299.1:0-20000 GCA_015478945.1 Trachelipus rathkii
ATTACAACACTTCCAAATCCAATCAACCACGATCTCGAGTCGCCTCCGTTCTAGATCATTTCACTAGTAATTTCATCATACCTGCAAGTTTAGTAATTTTCTAACTTTCTCATCTTGTACCCGATTGTACCTTCCTCCTTTAATGACCTATCAAATTATACTATTCCTTCTTGCCCAATCAAACCCACACACATTCACATCACCTCCTCATTACTGCGCCAATGTTATGCAGAATTTTCGAAGGGTTCCCTCACACCACTCCCCTCAACATAGCCATGGTTCAATCAGCTACGAAGTCCCCATCCTCTATTCATTATTCCAATAGCAGATTCCCCTTAATTCTCATTCTTAAGAGCATTTCGCGCTTCATCCCAGAAGAGCTTCCTATTTCCTTGTAAGAACTTCTTCCAAATCTTCCTTCCAAACTGTTTTATTTACCTCTTTTTCCTTCCTACGTATTGCACGTGCTAGTATGCCATTTATACTCATCAAAGGCTTTCGTACTTCTTTCTTTTTTGCAAACTTCTTCGTAGCCTTTTTGTTCCTTCAGATTTTGCTTTCTTTTTAAATTTTAAACCGCTTGCATCACCTCTTCATAACACCCACTCAATGTTTAACATTCTTACTTCCTATTCTAGAACACATCCACATACTTCCCTTTTACTGCTAACAGCCATTTCCTTTATTTTGCTTCCGTATTTCGTTTCAGTTTTCCAGGCTGTTCACATTCAACTGATTTACTTGCGAGCGCTAAGTAAATACTTATCCTTATTACTTGTTCCACACTTACTTCTGCGCTCTTAATTTGTTCCACATTTACTTTATCATCCTTCCCTTTATCCAGTTCCCTCATTAACTTAATTTTTACAATAAAACAAAATAAATTGATTGCCGCATAGAATCCCATTCCTAACCCATAACGAATAGATTTTGTTCTTCATTCAATTTTATTTTTTATTTTTTTCATAAGAAGTTTTAGTGTACTTAACAATTTGATTGTTGAATTTGACCAAGTAATTAAAAGGTCTTTTATCATATACTTATCACTACATGATATATCATTAATTTTGCATTTATATTCAATCTCTGATGGGAAATTGACAGAGGACTTCACTTATTATTTGAAAACTTGGTTAAATATCCAATTTCCGATACCAGGTCAAAAACCCTGCATGGCATTTGAAAAGTGGCTGTAAGTCAATAGGAAATTGAAGAAAATAGGCAATTATGTGAGATTAGTGTTACAGATTTTAACGCAGTGAGTATATGATTTTAATCACGGTAGGAATGGATCTTTGAATTGTAAAAAAAAATATTTTTCATTCTGTTGAAATGTCAGTCTATCCTTTGCGTTTTCTAAGAATAATGTTATTATTATTTTTATTTATATATTTTTCTGGAATCGGTAAGATGTTTATTATTAGTCTTATGAATAGAGGATATTCTGTTTGAACTGTTCATTCAATTACCTACTGTTTATAGCCATTAGTAACGTCTTATGAAGTTCCTCATGAGCTAACTTTACTTTTGTCAGGTTATAATGACTTGACCTTTATTTGCTACACTATTATGGACAAAGGAACAGTTTAGGTTATATGAGTTTTTCTGTTCCAATTTTTAAAAACATTCGGAATTTTGGGATAGGTTTACTTTAATGTAAATTTTTCAATTCGAAGAATATCAGGTGCATATATATATTATATATATATATATTTATATTATATATATATATATATATAGTAGTAGTATATATATATATATATATATATATCTATACTAATATTCTTATATATATATATTATATATATATATATATATATAACTATTATATATATAGTATACATAGTTCTAATAATTATATACCTGTTAGTCATATATATATAACTATTGTTAACGCACACTCACACAATCACGATTTACGTTTCGAAGGTGCAAACGAATTTCACTTTGTTGTTTTGGCAAATGAATATACGACTGTCCATTTCTTATGCGACGCCACGTTTGTTTTAATTAAATTATTCATTTTAATATCTCTAATATATTATATTATTTTTTTTTTTTTCATTTTCTCCTTTACGGATAACGAACTTCAATGGATTTATGAAAAATGTTGGTAAGTATGGGGATTTGGATTGATTTCTCTCTCTCTCTCTTTCTCTCTCGTCTCTGTTTTTCTCTCTCTCTCTCTCCATCTCTCCATCTCTCTCTTCTATCTCTCTCTCTACTCTCTTCTCTCTCCTTCTTCTCTCTCTCTTCTCTTCTCTCTCTCTGTGTGTGTGTGTGCTTCTTTACTTCTGATTTATTGCTGTAGCGCTTTAAATATTTTGACAATTATCTGTCAAAACTATCTGTATCTACGAGTACTTTACACTTCTGTGTACAATTGACCATAGAAGTTTTGATGAATCTTTTCTAGGCAAATAATAACATATTTTTTGAGTATTTATCGTTCATGAGATTGATTCACTGTATATAAAAGGCCAGGCAGGATAAACAGTGCTCTCCGCGTCCAGAATGAAAAGTTCTGATTGAACTGGGCCATCCTTTTACCTCCAGTTGACGCGCTCTAATTGACACACAATATAACTTCGACCTTGTATGATGTGTATGCGCTTCTACGAGGGAGATACCATTTTGAGCACGACACTCCATGCCTTTCTATTTACATACTTTGCATACCACACGTCCTACAACTTACACAATTAAGCACCTTGTTCTTTTTCCAATATTTAATAAAGTGAAAAATAAAATTAGCCTCTCAGATGCCCGTAAGTCAGCATTCAAGCGTTACTCCATATTCACGCCTGGAATTCATCTCATGGGAGATAGTGTTCTTCATTCAAATGTTCACTTTGTTGAGCTCGACCTCTTTTCTTCTAAACCATCTGGTTTTAACTGAAACTAATGTTTTTCATAGATCTTCTTGTTAAAAAAATTTATTGCAAAGCTCTACACTAACGGAAATGTAATAATAATAATAATAATAATAATAAAAAATAATAATAATAATAATATAATAATAATAATAAATAATAATAATATAATAATAATAATAATAAAATAATAATATTATTATCCAATATTTCGGCCACTGGCATACTTCAGGCATGATCACGGTTACTAACTATTATTTATAGAATGCAGCTTACAAAAATAATTTCTAAATATAAAAAAAAAAAAAAAATATTTTAGATTAAATCGATGAAAGTTAAAAAATAAATTTTGATGAAAAAATCAAAAAATCCAAAAAAGCTTTACATTGCTTTGGCAAATACAGTACTATTATCATGGATACTTAGGTGTTCCTGCAAAACACTCAAAATATTCAAAAAAATTCCAAAAGCACTTCATTCCATTTCATTAAATTTCCCATTGATGTCCGGCTTAAGTTTTTAATAAAAAGAGATTCTGCAATGCGCAGATAATTACAATACTTAAACTTGAAAATAAAATTTTAAACAGTTAGCATTTCGCTGTAATGGGGGATTTGTGATCCGTCAGCTGTGAATGCTTGTCCATATTTTATCTTGGTTATATCTGTGTTGCAATATTATTTCGGGTGTGTTCTTTAAGGGATTAGTGTGTATCTACCACAATAAGAGAATTAATTCCATACTTCGTTTGCAATTAATTGATACACATATCATAACTGTAATTCCTCGAATCAATCCGACGGGTACTTATAATTTATGGAGGAAGCTCGTCTCGGTGTAATAGTACTTCTAAAATACATTTACCTTTTTCTGA
Source organism: Trachelipus rathkii (assembly GCA_015478945.1). Taxonomy (NCBI): domain Eukaryota; kingdom Metazoa; phylum Arthropoda; class Malacostraca; order Isopoda; family Trachelipodidae; genus Trachelipus; species Trachelipus rathkii. The sequence goes on from JABUQX010121299.1 coordinate 3,748, forward strand.
ACTAAAACATGTTCCTTTTCAATTTATGTTTAATTTTCCGTTCTTCTTTCCTATAATTTCGCTTGCAACTAATATTTTGTCGCTAAATTATTGTTATGGATCTATAAGAATTAAAAGGTTATCTTTCTGCTTTCCATGTTAATCGTATTATTTTTATTTGTGGAAGTTAACATGTGCATGTTAATATTTCTTTTTTGAACTAAATCATTATAAAATTCATACCATTTCTAACTTCAATAAAAAATTCACGTTCTAATGTAAAATGATTATGGTCTCTTACTTTTAAATCATTTAAATTTGACGAAATTTTTTCATAGAGAAGATACGCAAAATTAATACTAATTGTAAGGCCAACATGTTACAGCTCAGAGAAAAGAGTTAAATCTTTAGATAGTCACTACTATTCACCGAGACGAGGTGTCCTCATATTTTTCACGCTATTCTCGTCGGTCCATTGTTCCGAGGATTACACTGAGTTATGTTTGTTGCTACCTCAACTTAATTTCGCAAGAGAAGGTTAGGAATGTATTATTCTCTCTTATGTGCGGATATTGACACAATCTTAACACCTTTTTTACGAAAACCTCGCAATTCCATGCCAACCACAGGTAGTAACCAAGTAAGACATATTGGACCCGGGATCACAAATCCCTCTACAGCTGAATGCTAATTGTTTAAAAAATTTATTCAAGTTGGTATTTTTAACTATCTGCGCATAGCAGAATCTCTTTTTATTAAAAAACTAAGCCGGACATCAATGTGAAATTTAATGAAATGAATGAATGCTTGAATGTTTTTTGAATATTTGAGTGTTTTGCAGGTACACCTAGTATCCATGATAATAGTTGTATTTGCAAAGCAATGTAAGCTTTTTTGATTTTTTGATTTTTCATCAAAATTATTTTTTAAACTTCACAATTAATGTAAAATAATTTTATTTTTTTTTATATTTAGAAATTTATTTTTGTAAGCTGCATTATAAATAATAGTTAGTTAACAATAATAATAATAATAATATAATAATAATAAAATAATAATAATAATAATAATAATAATAAATAATAAATAAATAATTAATAATAATAATAATAATAATAATAATAATAATAATAATAATAACAATAAAAATTATAATAATAATAATATTAATAACCCCCTTACCATATTTATCCTTATATCCATATATGAAAGGTGAATGCCGTGCGTGTAAGTGAAGCGACATTATTCGCTCTCAAGTTACTGGTTTTAAGCCTTTCGAATATTCTATGATATGAATTGAGGTGTCTTATCTGTTTATTTTTTTCCTAACCCTACTGACTATCTATATTTCAAATTTTTACTCATTCCCTAACCTTTTCTTCTGACATCGTCATTTTTTGTAGTTTCAATTTTCACAACTGCGAATGACTCTCCTTTAAAGATATTCATAACAACTCAGAGCTTCTACAAGGTACGATTAGTAAGGAACGCACTACCAGCAGCCGAATCGACAGCTGGAAGTTGCACGTGCAACTTTTGCAACATCCGGGCTTTCAAGCTTGCCGTGACAAGGTTAGGGTTTCTAAGGTCAATGAGACCGTTTTAGAGGTATGGAAGACCGTTTTCAGAGATTTTGAACCTCAACTTAGGGGGCATTGATTTATCGAGGTCTTTTACCCCAATTCAACGTTTAAATTGTCATTCTACGTGCTCTGGATGACTTATTACATTGAAAAACATAATCGAAATAAATTATTATATAAACCGACGTTATTTGTTGTAGCTGCGTATTCATCCAAAGGGGATATAGGAATAAGTCCTATAAACCACACATTACCCCCTCAATTTAGGGGATTTGGAAACATCGTATTCCTAAAAAAAACTGGTATATCTACCACTGGTAGATTTCATGACCTCATCGGCCCCCAAAGTAAGTTTTGGTCATAGCTAGGAAGAAAATAAGCTAAAAATATACTGCCGACAGGGGTCGGAGTCGACGAAGGAGTTGAAACATGAGTCGGCTCATGAGCAGGAGCATTGAGCCAAAGCCGAATCTGGAAATAAACATATAGTATAACAAGTGAGGTTTCATATTATATGTTTACGAACCCATAGAGCCCGATTTTGAGGGTTTCGAACACCTAAGGGGTGTTTGTGTACCTCCCGACGGGGAAAATGAAGAAAAAGGGACAAACGCACAGAGTGTAAAAGCGAAAGAAGAAAGAGGAAGGATAAAGATGATCTATGGAGGAATTAGAAATGGTAAGGCACCACATGAGGTGGAGGGTGAATCCCAAAAATTGATTTTACCCATAAAAAATGAAATTTTGATGGGAAATTCAGCCAATAATAAATAATTACATGCATGATCCCTATAGCAACCATATATTGCACCTAATTTGGTTTCTATTAGCTTGTTAATTGTATGGGCACTTTACTTATAGCTCTCTCTCTCTCTCTCTCATCGTTTTGACTCAGCCTTCTATCAGATATTAGTTGCCCTTATATCTTTTGTGATCTTGACTCCATTATTGTTCTTGATTTCGCCTTCTATGCTCTATGTCTATGGTGATCCATATAACACTTTTGAGTGCGTGCGAATATACACTAACCTTTACATCGCATTGGCTCTCAACACAACTTATCGACATGACTCAACGTTTGTATGGTTCATCTTTGATGGTGTCAACTCTCACACATGAATGGCATGCCACAACCTTTGACTAGCATAACAATCACTATTAATTGTTTATTTTATTTACTCCTCACCCCACCGGTTTTTTATCTAGACTCTTTTAGTAGATTGTGTCTATACTTGATGGTATTCATCTTTTGACGGCACCTATAATTGATAATGGATTACATGTACTTTTATGTATGTCACCATTATATATTATATTATATACGTAATGGTTTATACTAGCTTATTTGATGACTCTAAGATTTTATTATGATTAGGTTTACAACTTTGATATGAGTTTCCCATATATATACAACCTGATTAAGCTGAAGTTGTCTAGGAGTGTTCTAAATTATAGTTGTTACCTATTTATAGATATTTAGATGCATAGATGTCTTAAGTCGAAAGACTCGCTCTGATATGGAGATCTGTTAACTCTCCACAAGTAGACCTAAGCCTGGCCTTAACATACAATATCTAGCTAAGCCAACCACTGAGTGACACCACCACCAACACACCTATAATGGCATTCTCCCTATACATCTTTCTGTAAATAGAGTGCCACATAGTGCCAAATGATCTTGGTAATCGTTGACCCCTAAAACCTAATTATATTCAAAACCCTGTCTCCTTTAACTTACTATACTCTTCATCTCTGAGCCATAGTAATAGCCCTAATATTGGTGTCTAGCCCTAGGAACAACTACGGTTTCAATATACTTAAAGCTAGTTACAAGTAAGGCGTAATCCTTCCCCGATTCTGTGTATTTATCTTTAACACACATAGCAGTCTAAATATCTGCGTCAGTGAATGCGACTTCTCTAATAAACTGAGTCTTAGTCTATACTTTTGCTATACTAACCTATCTACCTTATCCATAGCACACGGACAGAACTATTAATTATAGTCTATAATGGATATATACAATCATTATGCAAAATTTACGGTGGCATATGTGACACTCTCGCAAAATACTCGTTTTCTTAAAACACCTATAGATGTCTACGCAAGTCACGATCCCTAACACCAATCGCCTAAACAGGGGTCACGACGGCACTTACTACCGCCGTCGAACCGCCGCGTTTACGCACGTGCAACCCGATCAGACGCTGATTCTCGCATTATTTCTTTAAGTCCTAATACAGGCGTCATTTCCTATAACGTAAACCGTGGCCAATTTTTTTGTCTCTAAGCTGAAGCCAGTCGTTGCCATGCGCGTCAGGCTGTTCAATGAGCCTAGATAACTATTCGGGCGAGCGTCAATAATTTCTATCTAAACTTTCAATGTTAACTTTTAATCGTTCAATTTATTTTTTTTTAGTGTATCGATTATAAGTTTTAATTGTCTCGGTTTTGAATTGCCCAATTTTGATCGCTCTCGCTGTCAAAGGCGTCATTTACTATTTAACTTATGTGAGTGTCCCGTAAACATTTTGTAAATATTTAATTATAGCTTTCAAATTGTTTATGACAAATCTAATTTATTTATAGTAAAAATATTTCTTTTTTTTACTTATATATAACATTTTATTTATTATTTGAATCAAATAATTTTCATATTTTTACATAGTCATTAACATAAAAATAAAACTCTCATATTATTAACATTTAATATGACATATATCTTTTACTATGTTAAAAAAGCCCTATATTACATTATTTAGTTATAAAACATATACTAATTTATGATTTGGATTGTTGATCACTCAAACCCGTAAAACGCAAAAACCTAGACAACACATAAGAGCATTCAGCATAAGGTTTTTCTCTCGTCTCTCTCTTACTCTGCCGATCGTTACTTATGCTTTTATAACGGCGATATGATTTTTATTTACTCTGCTAATTATTGCTTTTTTGTTTTAAACATACCATATTTTGTATTTAACCAATTAAAATAGTCGTTTTTGTATCCATAAACACATTACATACCTTACATAAATATGCATAAAAATACATAGTTGTAAAATACGCTATATATATTATACGAGGTTGTTTTTGTTGCTTATAGTAACCAGCACTGAGAGAGAATTGATGATAGGATCTATAATTGTTTAAACTATTCATAGCTTTACTGGCAAACGCTTTATCACACCTCATATGTTATCCTTAACTCGTCTTTACCTTACCCCCATAACTCATAATATGTGCGCTTTAACTTCATATACACTGGAAAACTTTAAAGAGTAAATCATTCACACCAGTAGAATCTAAATCAACACAGGTCCAATCCAGTGTTATAATTAGGCAATAATAGCAGAGGTAAGTATTTTATATATAAATTCCTTAGCATATTTAAAATAATACTATAGCTTTAAATACTCATATGCTTTACTGTATTCTTAGCTTTAAATATCACTCATTATCAATGCTTTAATATCATGACTTATTACTGTACTTATTAAACTGCTCATATTGCATTATTATTTACTTAGCTTTATACTATGCTTTTACTTATATAGCTTTATAACTCACATTATTAATTTGATTTTAACATAATTGAGTTATTAGTTTACTTTTATATAAACAATTAAAAAGCTTATTTTCGATAGTTTGTAATTACTAACTTATTTATCTATACATTACCTTTACTCATTAATCTCCTATATAATTTGATAAGCAAATTGTTCTTATTCGGTTTTTTATTTTTTAGTTTAAACTCCATTGCGCAAACTAAAGATGAAGCCTTTAACAATGAGATTTAGTACATCATATATAGATAAAGATATTATTGTAATGATATTGATATATAAGATATAAATTACATGATAGTAGTAAGTCATAGGCTGCACATGTTGAGATGCAACCTGAGGCTATAAACCTGTTATTGGAAACATAAGTTTACCACAAATTTTATCAAGTATATTATTTTTTATATACTGAAATATAATAAATTCTTGACACTCACACAAACAGTATCGTAATATATATAAAATTCCTACTTCAATAACATAATTAAAACAATAGTAATATAACATATTTTTACTAATCTATATATAACTATAAGTATACTACGACTTCGCATAGCAACATAAGGGAGTAATTATTTAAGGCCCTTGTTGTTTCGGTACTACTGCTTATATATTGGCCGCTACGCTTATAATTATTCCATTATACATTAAGGGTCTTCATGACGAGTAGAATGTTTAGGAGAAATTTCGTTAATTACTCCGAAAGACGAAGACGCATGACAGTGTAGCCGGTCAAATAGAATGTCAAAAAAATTTTTCTATTGTGAAATAATTTATTAAAGGAAACCTTGAAGATATTTTATTGATATCTATAACGTTAAAAATATTAATTTTGGTTTTATAAATATAATGTTTATATTAGGAAAAATTATTAATAGTTAATATAAAAATGAATAGCTATTCAAATATTTCTATGAAGGCATATATATGCTGTAATATTTAAGATCTATTTGGTGAAATAAAGCCAAACTATTTCATTTCTTCGTCCATTAAAAATTATATTGATTGGATGATTTATATACGGGGTTGTATATTGGAACACCGCTAGAGAAGCAGTTCAAAGCTAGTTTTATAACATCACACAAATCTTAAATATTCGTTCAGTCATGGACGGTGTATTTCTTTTTCGCGCGGATGCTATAAGCACGAGATGTATGAAGATTAGATATTTCTATCACAAAAATGCGAAAAGGCAGAATAGCGAAAGGCCGTATTGAGATGTTACGTTTGTTTGAAACAGCTAGCTCGAAGTAAATGTGTTCCAGATGCAGCAGCTTAAAAGTATAGCATTTGTGGCCCACTGGAGGTAATATTTGTAAGTTTGGCAGTTCCACAAAATTTTGAAAGATGAGCAAACCTCATCGCTCCTCCATCATAAACAAGTACGTAGTCTTCCGGCTTTCAAACAAACATTAACATAAAGTTGACTTGAAGATTAAGTTAGTTAAATAAATAAGAGGTGTATCGTGATCGATGCTTCGCTCACGGTTATGTTGGGGGATAAGCTGTCGAGAACCTCTACGACGCTCTGGGGCACAGACCAGCAAAGGTACAGAGATAGTGTTGGCATTTGGAGTTCGGTGAAGCTGAAAATGTTGAAGGATGTTAGAATTGCTTCGAGTGTATCTCGAGATACCTAAGTGAAGAAGCAAATCATACATATGAGATACAGGAGAGTATATGCTGGGCTATGAGGAGAGATCGAGAGATGAGGGGGGTGAGACTGGTCTTATGGTTGTGCCGCACACACTGAGCAGCTCATATAGACGTGCGTATATATGAAAACACAACATTACTCAATAAAGACTCTGACGAAGAATCTCTAATTCATGATGTAAGACAGTGAAGACTGAGTCTCCATCGCTGTTCACCTCATGATGGGAAGAGGCATTTGTAGGGAGACTGAATTTTCATCAACTCAGTTGATCTGATCGGAAAGTTTCGTTTCAAATCTTATATAATATAAGGACTAAGGTAATCTCTTCCTTTAAGCATACCTGTGAAGGTGAAGCTACTTCGTTATAGAAACATCGTGCACTAAAAGAAGACTGGGCTTCTCTCTCTCTATATCTCATAGAGAACACTCTTGTAGATGTCACCATTAAGTATCTATGAATGTGGAGTATACTACTGAGGAGCGCGTTATGTGAGGTCGTACTTTTTCGACTCGGTACACGTTTACTCTTCACGTCCGGTTACCCTACACTTACGCTCCATCTTGATAACTCACAGTTCAGTGGAAGAATACTCCATAGGATGAAGAGTAAGAAGATGTAAGCATGTAGAAGATGATATACTTCTCAATATAATATTAGAGTTAATGAGAAAATATGAAGTATAAGTAATATATATACTCAAATTGAGTACATCTGTACATAGTAATATTTCAGTTCTCGTCATGATTCCATCATTCATACTAAACCTCTACATTGACCAGGTGTATAATTAACATATATATATAGGCGAACTATCCTGTAGCAAAATCCGCACTCCCAAATAGTGATGTGTACAGATCTATACCTAGTATATACAACATATGCATTGTGCTTATTAACATACCTCTTTCAACATCTAAACACAACTAAGTTGCACACTCAAACAAATCCTTATATTTGTGTAAACAGACCCTCATTTAATAATCATTTATTCAGCAGTCCATCTAACTTTCTATATGCATTATAATGATGACCTAAAGTGTGATATATTACAGATAACCAATTTAACGTAAAGAAATGAAGTGATAAACTATGTATATTATTATAATAATTCAGACATATTTAACATCTACATGGTAGCAACTGCATCTCATACAAGTAAAGCCAATATAATATATACGTAAACTAAATTGATATATCTTAAAGACTTGCATCTATCAAATCCATCACTACGTAACCGCTATACCACAAAACGCAAACTGAAAACTTGGGAAGTGGTAAAAATGAAGATTAAATATTTAAAATATAATTATCTAGAGGAGAGCTTTACCTTATTAGTAAGTGCGGAATATATATTATCAGGCAATAGCTTTATGATAATATTTGATTATATGAGATACAATTATCTTTGAAATTGAAGAGGGCTAGATCTAGTAATTGATGATGGGAATTTAAGGATATGTTATTACAAAGTTCTTCAAAGTAACTTGTAGAAGCAGCTATCCTTGTGTTATATGGGCTGATACATACTCACATGTAACTTTATGGCCATAAGTGGTTCTAGTAATAAAGGATGGTAATATGATGATCATAACAAGTGAACTTACTATCGAGACTAATTATATATTATTTCTCCCTCGAAATCTTATTTAATTACTTAAATTAGATAGCACCACAAGTAAGAGATCTATAGTAATAATATTCCCCATGACACCTAGACCTGATTCATAGTCCCAGCACTTACTACGCGTCAGAATAAATATGAAAAGAAGATATAATAAGATGAAAAGAAATTAATAATAGAAAACTAACCTTATTATATAAAACTCTATAGAGTGTGATTAAATATCTAGTATTAAATATTTTAGTATTATATTACAATATATAATTATATTATATATTATATAAATATATATATATAATATTAATCTATATATTATATATTAGATATATTATATATATTATATATTAAGTATATAATTTAATATATATAATATATCTATATATACTATAAATATATAGTATATATATATTAATATATATATATAATATTAATATTATATATTTATATATGAGTATATATTTAGTCCATTGTAGTTATAAATGTCATTTCAGTGAAAAAATATAATATGATTTTTTAATCACCTTTTTTCTTTATCTCATTGGGACTTATATATAATCATACATTTTTGTGAAAATATATATATAATATATTAATATATATATTAATTATTAATATATATATTGATATATATATATATACTATTACCTAATTTATATAATAATATATGGGATATATATTAATATTAATATTAATAAATATATATATATATATTAACTATCTTTTTTTTTTTAACATGTGATTAATTTAATTAATAATACATATAGGTAGGTCAGAAGTCGAGTGATGTTTGTATTAAGTTAATTTTATAACTTCAATCTGTAGGGAAGCCAAAATATGTTTTAATGGGGTGATTATCAGCTAAGAGGTATTTGTCACCTAGAGAAAATGCAAGATCTATTAGATGTAGACAGGAGTTAAAAACCAATGTATACAACAGGCGGAAGAATTGGGATTTCAAATAATCTGCAGAAACCTTGTAATATAGAAAATGAATAATTTCCTATATACATACGGAAAGCCCATATCTCTACATAACTTCGAATAGTGATTATAGTTGCAGTTAGATTTGAATATCTGAACGATTAAATATATAGTTATCTTATTATTAGAAGGATTTCAATACATAGTTTTTACTATTAGACGTATAATTTATATTACATCTTAGAATACTTGATAGGATGTATAACTCACTCATTATTTATAATAAGATAAAAGAATCAGCTTAACACGTTGCCCGCCTTGTTACAGTACTTGAAATTATTATAGAGGATTGATACGTAAAGGCTCCACTAATGATATACGATCATGGATCAGATTCGGAGAGAGTAATGGATATTCCAAGGGTCGAGAGTTTACAGGGAGTATATGAATTTTAGGTGAAGTTAATGATGAGTATATATAATACTATTCCATATATATATATATTTCAGTTAATAAAGCGACTATAGTTGAAAAGAAGTCCTAAGACCACGCGTACTATAATTACAGAACGCAATTGCTAAAATAGGTATTTTAAATCACTAAAATCGTGATGACTATTTAAATATATTATATTTGAATTATTACAGACGAAATATTCACTTTTCAATATTTTATTAAACAGATCTTATTACATTAGAAACTATATAAGACATAAACACTATTTAGATAAATGTCAATAACTATAGTGAAGGCCAATCTGATTATAACATCTGTTTAGAATATAAAGGAAGCAATGTATAAATAAATATGATAAAATATACATAGTGAATATACATAGGTGTATGTTGATCTATGTATACCGCAAGTTGCACGATAGTCTATTCTCGAACTTAGATAACGCTGTACATAAGGGTGTATAGATATAAATTGTGCTATATTGTATATACCAGGCCAGGTTGGCTGGTTGGTGAGACGCACTAGAAGTTAATATTTTTTTAAAGAAGAGATAGTGCACCAATCACAATTGCTCTGCGCGATTCAAACACCTTTATTTCCTGTCGTGAGTAGTTTTAGTAAAGACATTGTTCCACTTTCCAGTAGAGGTATTGGGAGGCTCTCTATGAGTATGTAGAGGTATTATGATTAATATAGGACAGGGAATGTCTATTACAGATACTACTGTTGATATAATCAATATGCAAGAGAAAGTAACTGCACGCCGGATTCTCTGTGAGTAGAGTCATTCTTGAGAATTCACCGAGGATAGTACACAAAGGATATTAATGTAAAAGAGAGATAAATCTTAAGAGACTTCGGATACAAGGACAAGGGCGTGTTAGTATAATACAGGTAATTCTCTTTGGTGAAATGTTAAGAGGATCGCAACAGTACATAGCTAAGTTTATATCACTCTCACTATTACCAACTATACAACACACGCTGAGTAATTTAAGTGACGCACTTAAGTTTTTTATTAGATTCCGAGCATTCAGCATTTTCGGTTATTAATTCAACTTACTGGTATGTCTGCTCCGTAATGTATATACTTTCTCTTTTTTATGAGCTCTTTCGAGACATCTTGCTCAGAGAGCACACTCTTGTCTATATAGAGCATCTTAAAACTATCTGTAGAAACCAATTCTTGGGTCAAAAACTTCTTTATTTCTGAGAACAGCATAGAAGTCATTCTCTAGATCATGTATCTTGTTGGTTCTTAAAATTATCGGAAGTTTCGAATCTAACATACTGGATGATAAGTAGATTGCCTTAGCGAGGCACACAGATAACGCACCAGATTATATCCTAAAATAATAGAGTATATAAAATAATCTCGAAGAATTGATAGAACACTGAACCCACTGTAATCCCATAAAGTTAACTTTTCTCGGAAAATAGCAGAGATTAGTTATCTAGAAGTCGATATAGAAATTCGTTTGACACAACTAATTCTTCTATTTATCTGGAGTACTTATTAGAAACGTCAGAGCACTCAGATTTACGCATCCTGCAACACTAGCGCACCTTTCACAAAACTTGCTTGAGCATAAAGATAAGCTGAATGCGAGCTTACATTGCTGGTCACACTAACACGAAACTGAGGCCTGGGAGAGGAAATTGTTGCTCGTGTCCAGAAGACGAGCAAACTCACTATTGTATAATCGGTATCCTTCTCTCTGAGACTTTTAGGAGTTAATAATAACGTTATCTCTCTTGTATATATGCTATTATTGTTGTGAGATATTGTCGATTATAGTAGAGCAATTACTTCTCAACACGCTGATATGCGTACGCATTCGCAAGAATAATAGTGTAATATACTATAGTTACTCCTCTCTCAATGATCCAATCTAACGAGAAATGAACAATGCTTTTGAGCTACCTAAGCGAAGACCAGAAGATGCTCGCTAGAGGTGTTGATATTTTTCGATCAGAGGACAAAGTAAGATCAATTACAGCAAGGGGCATTTCCAAAAAAACATTTCAAAACTTTTTGAACATTTGTTCTGACTGTCAAAGTATGATTTCAGTCGAAAGAAAGAGTTTCAACACTCTTTAGATAGCAAGCATTAAAACAAGCTGTATCCAAGGAGCTGTTTTTACTGATACACATTTTTTGAGAGAAATTCCTTAAAACCTCTTCTACTCGAACGGTATAAATGTAAAATACGAATATATTTTTAGAATTACAGCTTTCTTTTGAAACATCATCATATATATATATTATTATATTATACTAGTCTATATATATATAAATTATATAGTATATATAGTATATCATATATATATAATAATATATAATAATATTATATATTATATAGTATTATATTATATATATATATCTATATATATATTATATATATATATATAAATTATATATATCTCATATATATATAAGTTATAAATATAATATAATATATATTATAATTATACTACGTATATATATTAAATAGTATAACATATTTATTAATATGGAGTCATAGATGATTATAAATATATATTGATAGAGTATATATATTATCATATATACTTATTATATATCATATGATTATTATATATATATATATATAATAGATTATATAGTAATATATTCATATATATATAATATATATATCTATTATATACTACATATATATATATACTATATATATATATATATACTATATATATATACTAATTATTATTATATTATATATATAATATATATCTTATATATATATATATTATATATTATCATATATATATATATATATTATATATATATTATATAATATCATTATTGTTGTTATTATTAATTTTACAATTTTATATTAACTATTATAATTATTTGAAAAGCGTTACTGTTTTGAAGTACTAATTTTTTTTTGCTGTTGATTCTTTTGCAGGATCATTTTTTTCTATTAACAGCTGTGTATGTTTTTTTGTGCATTTGTTGCGGTTCCGCATAAAAGCGGGACTATGGTCACTTTACTCATACATAAACTATTGATCAAGTGATTAAAGTCGTATTTGGACATCACGTATTGTAACACAAATTCACATGTTGTTTAAACACAATTTCCATATATTTCTTTCTATCTATCCATAGTGTTCTCTCTCTAATTTAGCCTAGTTTAACAGCCTAATTATCCTATCCAAACACAGACTGATGTCTTACTGTTCACATAACTAATTATCTTATAATATGGACATATATATTTTCACATTTAATATTCACATCTCTTTTTAAACCTAAACTATTATATTTTCATTAAGGCGGAAACATTTATATTTCCGAATATTTAATATTTATTTAATATTTTCAAATATTTAATATTTATTTATTTAAGAAACTTATTTATTTTAAAATTTTTATTTTATTTTCTTTTAAATTTATTTATTTTAAAACTTATTTTACATTTACTGACTTGTTTTAAGTTTCTTGTTTTATTTATTTAAGATATTAAATTTTTTTGTAAAAAATATATTTTATTGACCCTAAAGCAGTAAAGCAGTAACGCAAACACCCAACCCCAACCCCTTTCTCCCGGCAGCGCTTTACTGCTTAAAGTCACATATCGTGGTCCTTATTGAAAAAACATGAAGTGAAAATAACTTCATTGTATAAAGCATCGCATATTGTATAAACATAAAAATAAAGTGAAAATAAGTTCTTCTATGGAAATATGTTTTAGTAATATCTACTAAAAAGATAACAGAATTTATCATAGTCTAACCTATCCTACATACAGAACAACGAGTGAAGCTAACATATAAACAAAGTTTTTACTTAACATTATCTAAAATAACTGACAATATAAACAAAGTTTTGACTTATCAAAAAAAATTACATAACATTAGCTGAACTAAGAACATAACGTATCATAACAAACCTAACATACCTTACGTTTGAATAAATTACTAACATTAACAAAGTTCAATGTGTATCAATGGTAAATAAGTTACCAATATCCAACATAATATTAACTGAGAACATAACGTATCATTTAACATTAACATAGTAATATTTAAGAAATTTGTTTAAAAAATTATCATATCCTAATCTATCTAACATACTGAACTACGGAAAATGCTCATATAAAAGTTTAATCTTATCAACAGCTGTTACCATAGCAATTTCTAACATTACTTTACATTACCAAACAAAATCTGTAATAAAAATATTATTATTATTATCACATACACAAACATATTATTATTATTATTATTATTATTATTATTATTATTATTATTATTATTATTATTATTATTATTATTATTATTATTATTATTATTATTATTATTATTATTATTATTATTATTATTATTATTATTATTATTATTATTATTATTATTATTAACGCATACCTTTATTATTATTATTATTATTATTATTATTATTATTATTATTATTATTATTATTATTATTAACGCACAACTTGATTTACAGAGCACCAATAAACAGGCATGGACACTTCGAATGTTAGACTATGACTAAATAATGAACCAGTAAAACATATATCATCTACATCACGCATAAACATTGCGCAACCATAGTATGCCCCATAGCACACACACACACACATATATATATATATATATATATATATATATATATATATATATATATATATATATATATATATATATATATATATATATATATATATATATATATATATATTTATATTATAATTAAGATACATAAGTATTCAGACCTTTGATATGTATGTGAGTAAATTTATGTTCTGTAGTCCAGTTACCTGTCTTCTGACAAGGACTACAGAGCTTTGTAAAACTTAACTACTATTAAATATTTCAATTTCATGAAAGTGTATATGATACCAAGTCTTTAGAAACATACAGGGACATAAAATCAGTCTTTTTAAGCCACAATTTTAATAAATTCATATCCTTTTTTTCTAAACGTTGTGGGTTAACATTTATATTTTCTTTTGTAAGCTGTAGGATTTATATTTGATATATTTTCTTTTTAAATTGTAACTTTAATATTTTTGCTATTTTTCTTTTACGTTAACTAAAAAAAATTAGTTTTAAATTTTTATTAAAAATTTAAAAGCTTTATTAAAAAAAATGTTTCATTGATGTTTTTCTTTAAACATTAAATAAATGTGTTCTTAAAACTTTTATTTTTTTTTTATTAAAAATCTGTTTTTATCGACCATAAGTAGGTAAATCAATAAATCAAAACCACCACATCCCATCCCACATCACCCCACCCCTCTTCCGCATTAATGATCTACTGATCAATTGATCAAAGTCACATTAGGACTTCATTTTGTATTATCAACTCATACGTTGTATATTAATAGCAAAAAATGTTCATTATACATGGAAATTAGGAAAAAGTTATATTTAATTATCACATAATTTCCATACAAACTTAGCATTAAATATACACACTAACATTTAATCATCGGTTCAATTTATATTTATACTATAATATCTAGCAAAACCTAGCAAAATTATGATGGTTATGATGAATTTTTGTTAAATATTACTATGTTAATGTGAAAAACTTTGGTACGTTAGCATTTATTCGTTAGTCAGTATGATAATTAGACAGGGTTATGATAAATTTTTGCTAAATATTACCTTGTTAATGTAAAATTAGCATTGATATGTTGCAGATATGCTTGAAAAAGTGTGAATAGGTTACGTTTTGTATGTAATGTTAGCTACTTACTGTTGTTAAGTATGGAACTTTGCTAATGTAAGCAGTTTATTCGTGCTTAAGTGTTGGTACTAAATAATTTGTATATTATATTCTTAGTTCAGGTGTTGCTATGTTGGATTTATTAATGTGAAAACATTGTTACGTTAGCATATATTCGTGTGTTTGTGTGTCTGTGTGTGTGTGCGCGCGTGTGTGTGTGTGTGTGTGTGTGTGTGTGGGGGGTGGGGGGGTGGGGGGGTCTGTGACATTTATTCTTAGTTCATTACAATAGTTAGGTTAGGATACGATAAATCTTTGTTAAATATTACTATGTTAATGTAAAATTTACATTGATATGTTAAAGACATGCATGAAAAATGTGAATAGGTTACGTTTTTGTATGCTATGTTAGTTACTTTACTGCTGTTAAGTATGGAAATTTGTTAATGTTAGCTGTTTATTCGTGCTTAAGGTATGTTAGGTTTGTCGTTGTACATTATATTCTTTGTTCAGGTGATGCTATGTTAGCTTTATTAATGTGAAAACTTTGTTACGTTGGCAAATATTCCTCTGTGTGTTTGTGTATGCGCGTGTATGTGCTTGTGTGTGTGTACGTGTGTGATTTATTCTTAGTTCATTACAATAGTTAGGTTAGGATACGATAAATCTTTGTTAAATATTACTACGTTAATGTAAAATTAACATTGATATGTTAAAGACATGCATGAAAAAGTGTGAGTAGGTTACGTGTTTGTATGATATGTTAGTTAC
>JABUQX010121300.1:0-15000 GCA_015478945.1 Trachelipus rathkii
AAGATGATGTTTATATTTCCGGTTGTGAAGAACCGCAGCTTTTCACACAGTTCGAAATGAATGATCTGGTGAGAGATTTGGGCCTCTCTAAAGATTCAGCAGAACTTTTAGGCTCATGGTTGAAGGAAAGACATGTTAGCCAAAGGGACGTCGTTTTCATGGTTTAGAGATATTGAGGAAGAATTTGAACAGTTTTTCTCAAAAAGAAACGATCTTGTGTACTGCTCTTATGTTCCTGGACTCATGAAATATTTCAATATTAACTACAATACCAACTCATCGAAAAGGAGTCTCAAAGCTCTACTCCTTTATAACGGAAGTAGATATGCTTCCTTACCTGTGAGATATTCTGTTCATTTGAAAAGGTGTTATGAAAATTTGGAGATGATCCTAACAATGATTTAAATATAAAGACCATGGTCGGACCATTTGTGGCGATTTAAAGGTACCCACCATGTTATTAGGACAACAAAGTAGATACACAAAACATCCGTTTTTCCTATGTGAATGGGATAGCAGTGATAGGAATCAGCATTATATTAAAAAAGAGTGGCCACTCAGAAAATCCCTACGGCCTGGGATAAAAAGTGTACAAAGAGAGAGTGAGTTTAGTAGATCCAAAAAACATTTTATTTCCCCTACTTCACATAAGGATTGATGAAACTATGTGAAGGCATTACCAAAAGATGAAGTGCGTTTTAAGTATCTTTGCAACAAGTTTCCTAATTTGTCAGAAGGCAAGCTAAAGGAAGGAGTATTTATCGCTCCAGATATTAGAAAACTTATGAAAGATGACGTATTTGAAACAAAGGTGGGAGAAACAGAAATACAAGCTTGGAGAGCATTCAAAGACGTTGTGAAAAACTTCTTGGAAACAAGAAAGATCCAAATTACAAAAATATTGTTGAAAATATGTTAAGAACGTTTAAAGACTTGCGTTGCAACATGAGCATTAAAGTTCTTTTTTTTTTTTACAAACATCTGGATTGTTTCCCAGACAATCTAGGAGGTGTGAGTGAAGAACAGGGTGAACGATTTCATCAAGATATAATGGAAATGGAATCTTAGCATGATATCTGCTTACTGCAGGATGCTAAAGAGGGACAATCCACATAACGATCACAAGCGGAAAAGTACCAAAATATCCATAGACGAAAACCGGAAACGATATTATGAAGATTTTGACTGATTTTAAATGATATTTGAATGCTTTTGCCTTATTTTAGCTACACATTTTGTACTCTGTATTCCGATTTAAGCGTTAGAAACAAATTTTACTTATTAAATTTTTGTAATTTTGTGTTTGCTACAATAAGAGTTCTCAAATAAAGTGTTACAATAAACATATTATTTAATTTTGCCACGACTCAAAAATGGCATAAAATCATTTATTGACTTCAAATAACTTTGCGTGATGGATAAAAACTGAGGTCATATTTGAAATCAGAAAAACAAATCCAATATAACGAGCACCTTAAAGTAAAGACAAATTTTCCAGAAGTTAAATTTTGCAGGCCTGTGTTGTTAATAAATTTTTCAATTGTAAATGTAACGTTTCTAATATTGATCGATCAGTTTGTGTCCATTGACTGAAACTTATTCTTTATAAATTTTCCAAACTCCTGCTTGTAAATCAAAGCTGAAATATGTAAATGTTTATAATGCTTTTGTTAATAATATTTTTTTTTTAGTAAAGAATAGATTGCTACAGGTTTTATGAAAAATTTTTAGTTTAGAAAGTTTTGTAATTAAGATTTACTATATGGTATGAAATTTATGACAAAACTAATTTATTCGCATAAAATTATGTAACGAGAGTCAAGATGTGTTATTGTTCAAAGACTATTATTAATTATCTAAAAAGTAAACAGTGATAAATATAAAATTAATATCCATCTTTCAATAAAAAGTTCAGCAAACATGTGTTTATTTTTTAAATTTATATAAAATACATATCATTAATATAGTGTTCCATTGCTTGAGGGAAAAAAAAAAAAAAAAAAAAAAAATGCCACAATAAGAGTTAACAAATAGAAGTTACAGTAAACATATTATTGGATTTTGCTATGACTCAAAAATGAATAAAATCAGTTTATTGGCCTCAATTTAAGCTTAATTAGCATTATGAAAACCAAACTTAATACTATATTCTCGTTTGGAGCAAGTAGTAGTAGAGGAATATATCTTATTTTCTCAGAACGTATCTTTTCAAAATTGTGTACAAAGGATAGGACTAGCCCCCCTCCCCACAATTGTTTAAAAGGTTATAACTTTTTTACTCTTGACATCTAAAACTTTTAAATATAATAAGTAGCTATATGAATTAAAGGGTTGGGTTTCTCTTCAAAGTAAAGCAAACCGCATCATTCTTCGTCGTCAATTAGGAGTGAAGATGATGAAGCTCATAGTAATTGCAGATTGGGGTCATCAAAAAAACACCAGTTTCGTAGATCTTTTTGCATCATTACTTTTGATTGAATTTGTTGGCTGTACCGAAATGTAGATTTTTTATTATCGAAGCTGATCCAGTTATGAACAATTCTAATTTGAAGCAATACGGGGTTGATAGTATTTTATAAATCTCTAAGGGGAAGAGGAATCAGGGCAATAGGAAAACCTTCGGGTATTTATTTTTTTGTAAAAAAAAGTTACCACCACTTATGGGCACTGCCCCTTTTCAAGTAGAATGAGCTAAAAGAAACAACAAACAATAGTACCCTCCCAATCTGAAGCCTAACGCATGTTTCTGCAGTGAACTTAAATGCAGAATTTTTATTTATTTATTTATTATTATTATTATTATTATTATTATTATTAGTTGATTCATTTGTATATTATTAATTATTATTTATCCAGAGCAGAGGGTACGATCACGCTACACATGTATTTTATTATTCGAGTCGAGATCTCGATAGTCCCATGTGAATCTTTTTACTGTCCCTATGCTTCTAATATTTCAAACGTTGGAATTGAGAAGATAGTAAAGTTTGTGAAGTGGATTATTTTTACAAATAAGGAAGGAAGAGCAAGAGCTACTATAAAGAGGAAAGCTACCCCTTGGAATATTATATTATGATTAAAAAGGGGAGGTAACGATTATAAATAACAAATCAAGCGTTGGAGGATAATGAATAGCTGTACTGGCTAAAAAGACTGCCATGTAAACTGATAAAATAAGAGGACAATAGACGACAGTATAAACTTAAAAACATTGATGATTAGGTTAATTAAATAATAAAAGTAGTTTAAATAAACCTCGGAGTAAGTGGAACTTCAATGTGAAAATGACGGCCGTTAACTATCCTGGAAATGTGTATATATAGTATATAGATAAGTTGATTGAATTCTACATATATAATATATAAATATAATTAGATGATATGTAAATCATATATATTTATTTAATATGTATTTATATATATATGTATATATATATATAATAATTAGGGGTGTGTACCGGAACTGAAATTTTAGGTTCTGGCGGAACCGGAATTAGCCGGAATCCCAAAAAAATTCGGCCGGAGCCAGAATTTCTAATGAACTATCCTTTAACTATAAAATTAATTGTAAAAGAAAATTTTTTCTATAATTATAATATTAGAGAAGACGTAAATATATTGTATATTATATATATATATATATATAAGGTTTAATTATTTATATATATATAATATATATATATATATATATATATATATAATCATTATATATATTAACAGATTTTGATAAAGCTTTTTTTCAGTAATTGATTACAGATTTGTCATAATAGTAACCTCAAAAAAAATTTTTAAAATGCCATCATTCGTAAAAGATATTTAAAAGATATTTTTATTATTAATAATGTTGTGGCGTCTGGGGCAGGAGGCTGCCAGCCTACGACTCCTAAGCATCCTCCGGGAAGAAACGCCACTTCATCGTGACAACGCTCATCTTTTTAACATCTATAATATCATCAATTGAAGGTGTTAATGAATAGACTAGAACATAACCCTTCTAAATGGTGACATCTGGAGTGACAAGTGCTACTGTTGTGGCACAACGAACACCAACAAGCGCAATCATGCCAAATTTGATTCCGAACACCCATCAAATCACCGAACATCATCAAATCAAGTTTCCTCTACTGGGCGCTACTCTGTTCGGTCATTCCTGTGCCGCCTGTACCGTACTTCACAAGCTTCTACGCAGGGTGCGGACCAACTGCCAGCTCACACGAGAGAGTGTTGAAGCCTTCTCTGACCTTAATGTGTGCACCCTAGCTCACTCACCTGACAGTTACAGCGCCTCAGCCTCCGGAACCGTCCTTCCAGGTTCCGGAGAGCGGAGTGTGCTCCCGGCACATTGGCACTGGGGGGAGTTCTGTGGCGTCTGAGGCAGGAGGACTGCCAAGCCTAGCGACTCCTAAGCAGGCCTCGCGGGAAGAACGCCACTCTCTATACGTAGACAGACCAGCTCACTCTATCTATATTAACATCTAGTACATTATGCAAGTCATCAATTGAAGTGGTTGAATGAAGACTCAGACACATAAACCCCTTCAATGTTACAAAATCTTTAATAGAGTGTATAAATATGCCACAAAAAAATAAAACTAGGTAGTGTCAGCCAATAAACATTTAATACAAGCGCTCCACTTGCATAAACATTGGAAGATCATCCCGAAGAGTATATTGGAGTCGAGAAATTTGGATAGTAAAAAGGGAGATCCTGTATTTCTACAACAGCTGGACACCCAAATAGCGGCAGATCCGAAGCGTGAACAAGTGGTCTTTAGAGGAAAATTTCTTCCCCCTAAAAATTTGCCATATTATGATATTAATGACCACAAATCACAGGCAATTCTTCAGAAAATAATAATTTTATTGCAATGAGTAATCAGCTATGTCGACAAATCACTGAAGAGCAGGGCCTCATAGAACTTGTTGCCCATCTTCAACCAAAATATCTGTATTTTCTAGTAGAAATATTTTTTTTTTAGAGAGATGATGTTACCAGACTGACTTTCATACTAGTAAATTGTAGATCAGCGTATTCTGAGAAGTTATCTAAGTTTGATCAGATGATCATTTACTACAGATATATGGATAGCTAAATATTCAAACGAGTCATTTCAAACTGCGACGAGTTCTCACTAATAGGTATAGAGGGGGCTGTAAGGCCGGGCTTTCTTTTCGACTTGTCATATTTTCTACTACTTCTCTTTTCCTATGCAAGTCACGCACCTTACCCCAGTCCTTGGGGAAAGAAAGGAAGATTATATATATATATATGTTATATATACTATATATAGTATATATATGATATTCATTATATATAGTATATATATACTATTATATATATATATATATATATATTAATAATATATTATATATATTTATCTCTCTATCCCCCAGATTGCGGGTGAGGTACAAGCAAACACCGAACAGAAAGGTAGTAGAAGAACATGACGCCAAGTCGAAAAGAGAAGCCCAGCCTGTATCTGCTCCTTATACCTTTCTTTAGTAGAACTCTTCGCAATCAGAAAAAAATCCACCCTAGAGCTTCACGGGACCGCGACGGACTCTCATTATGACATCACAACTATATACCCTCACAAACCTAGCCACTCACTCCTGTTATGCACCTTTCTTCTCCTTTGCGCATGTTACAGAGTGGGATACAAAGGCCTGAAGTTCTCACACGCCGCGGATCGAGAGAGGGAGTCCCGCTTGTCAACTGCCGAGACGCCGAGGACTGAATGAGCCTCAAGGCCGATAGGTATCCATGATCACCCGGGCGTCATTGTAGACATGTGGCAACACTCCTTTCTTCTCGCCTCTGCCAAACTCCCATCTCTCTCCTTCCGCAAATTGCCTTTACTGACTCATCCACTTTTCTTCCGTTCTCCGCAGCCGCTCGTGATTCCCAGCAACACTCACGCAGCTATACATCTCGCTTAAGCCAACCGACTACCATCCATCCGTTCCATATGACCAAATGATATCAATGTACTCTCATTTATTCTCTCCATTTAGGCCTTTCTTACACACCACACAACTCCCTAATGCGTTCATTCCTCATTTTATCAATTCTTTTCACAAATTTATCTAATTTTTATATTAATAAAATACATTTTATTGTGAACTTTACTATTGCGTATAACTTATTATACCATATCAGTTTTGAATACCTAAACATTTAATTTTAGAATACGGAATGCCTGCTGGCAAATAGAGATATTACTTTACCCATGGCCTGGCTTATCAAGAGAATCGTCAAACCTTGAGAAAGAATCTTGGGTTAGAGGAAAACTCGATCTTGGTGCAGTACGTTTCTGGTGAGGAGCTCTGGGGGGCTTATGAAGTAAGATAAAAGCCGACTGTTTTTACATTTTATTAAATTAAGCTTTATAAATAATAAGTGATATATATATATATATATATTATCATAAAATATATGTAATAAGTATAATATATATTATAATATATATATTAATATATACTATAGTATATAATATTATATATATATATATATTAGGCTATATATTATTTTCCATAACAACTGCCCAGGAAGGGCTTTCGCCCCTGTCAGTTTGGTCCAGCATCTTTCTTACTGGCCCGAAAAACTCTTAACCCTAAAGCACTCTAGAAAAATCATTTCTCGGCGCAATGGTGTCCGAGCGCGCCTTCCTCGGAGTTATAACACTCTAAGTAGATGTGCTGCAGGTATAGGTTTTTCGCCCTTTCACGTAAGAACTAGCATCTTCTTCCCATTAGGCCTACAAAACTCGTTCTCCATACCAGAAGCGTTTCAGAGTATCTTCTTCTAGGCGCAAAAAGATTCCAAACACGCTGGTCCAGGATAATACAACGCAACAAAGAAAGGACCGGGTTGCTTAGCCCTGTCGCCCTATATATATATTTTACTATATATTTAATATATACTATAGTATATATAATATAATTATAACGCACGAGTATAGATAGGTAGTAGACGGTATATATAGTAACTATAGTACTGAGTATTAATATACTATATATAATATATAGTATAATATATATTATACTATATAATATACTATATTATATTGTATACTATATATATATATACTATATATATGATATATATAATATACTAATATAATGGGTACAGGAATGTCAGAGGAATAAATGATGAGGAGAGGAGGAGAGGTGATGGATGTATTTAGAAAGGATAAATTGATTTGCTTTCTGTAACTGAAACAAAGATGAAAGGAAGCTGTAAAGATGAGCGGTTTGATGTGAAATATGTGTGTGTGCTGGAGTGAAAAGGAATTAGATGGGGAGAGAAGGAGTTGCGATTCTGAAGAGTAACCTGTGGCACAGAGCTATGGTGGATTTTGTTTGTGTGAGTCCTAGAATTCTAATGGTTAAATTTAAGTTTGAAAAGGTCAAGGTATGTGTGGTTGTGACATATCGCCATCTGAAAGGATGATGGTTGAGGAGAGAGGTAATTTTCTGGGATAATCTGGATGATGTTTTGGATGGGGGTGAGTAGGAGCTTCAGATTGATTGTGTTGGGTGACTTAAATGGTTGGATTGGTGATTCAAAAAAGGATGATATAACAGGGAAAACTATGATTGAATTTGTGTTGGTGAAGAAGGAGATATTGAAGTACGTGATGGATGTTCAATCAGTGAGGGGGTAAGGGATGGGGTTATCGGATCATTATGTTGTTTTATGTAAGATTAAGTTGGTGGGGGCTTGGATATGGATGAGTGAATTGATGATATCAGGAAGGAAGTTAGAAAGAAATAAGAGTGGAAGTGTAAAGTGAACGAAGGTAATAAGGAAAAGTATTAAAGAGCGCTTGCAAATAAATCAGTTGAATGTGAACAAAATGTAACTGAATAAATCTGGACGCAAATGAAGGAAGCCTTTGTTAGTAGTGCAAGAGAAATATGTAGATGTTCTAAAGTAGGAAGTAAGAATGTTAACTGTGAGTGGTGGAATAAATAGGTGATGCAAGCAGTTAAAAGTAGAAAAAGAGGCGTAGTTGAATGTTCGGGTTTCAAAACAAAGGTGTTTGGAATTTTATAAGAAGGAAAAAAGGAAGACTAAAAGTTGCATACATTGGAGAAAAACTGAGGTAAATGAACAGTTTGGAAGGTGGTTAAATGGTACTTACATGGGAATAGAAAACTCTTTTGGAAAGATGCGCGAAAGGCTAAGAGGAATAAGGGAAACCTGCATAAAATAATGAATAGGGATGGTTCTTTTGTAACTGATGAAATGGATGTGAGGAGAGTGTGGAGTGAACACTTGAAAATCTGCATAACATTGACAGTAAAAAAGAGGTGATAGTGAATGTATGGGGGTTTGATGGTGAAATAAGAAATAGGTATTTTGGTAATGAGGTAGTTAGTAAGGAGAAGGTAATGGGTAGAGGGAGAAAGATGAAGAATGGTAAGCAGGCATTGATGGAATTACTGGTGTAATTATCTAGAATGTAGACGAGATGGTGAGTGAATGGATTGGGAAGTTTTGTAACAAAGCGTTTGTCGAGGGTATAATTCTGAGGGATTGGAGGAGAGCAGTAATAGTACCCTTTTTAGTTTATTGAGTGCTGTAGGATATGCTGGTATTTTGATTGAAAGAGTACGTCGAGTCACTGAGGGACTGATTGGTGAAGAACAAGGTGTAAAGTGGTAGAGTATTTGTGAATCAAATTTTTACTTTGAAACAAATGATTGAGAAAATGAGAGAAGAAGAAGAATAAATTGTATTTAGGTTTTATGGATTTGCAGCAGAGGTATGATAGAATTAAAAGGGAAGCTCTGTGACAGGTGTTGGCGGTAAACTTCTGAATGGAATCAGAAGTATGTATGATGATAATGTAGCGTGTATTAAAATAAATGTAGTTGAAAGTGATTAGTTTAATATTAATAGCGGAGCGAGGCTGAGATGTGTTATGTCTCCTTGGTTATTCAATTTGTATTTAGATGGGGTTATGCAAAAATTAGAGTTAGGGGTGGCAGGGAAAGGTGTTATAATGATGAAGAATGGAAAAGAGTGGAGGGTGCCCTAATTATATGATTTGATTTTGTGTGGCTAATCTGAAGAGGGCTTGAGAGGATTGATAGAGTGGTTTGGTAGGGCGTGTAAAAGGAGGGGTTTGAAAGTAAATGTTTATAAGAGTAATACTATGGTAGTGAGTGAGGGGAGTCCGTGATTTGAAGTTATGTAAGATGGTGAGCAACTGGAATAAGTATTCGAGTTTAAATATTTAAGATATATGTTGGATGAAAAGGGAACGGATGATGCATAGTGTAGTAGGAAAGTTGTGAATGGTAGGAATCTGGCTGGTGAAATTAATTCCTTGGTGGATGTAAAGGAACTAAGTGGTGAGTGCGCTAGGGTTTTGCATGTGGGTATGTTGTTACCTGTGTTAATGTATAGTAGTGAAACTGGTCTGGAAAAAGAAGTATTGATCTAAGGTACAATATGTTCAGATGGACAATCTTAGGAGCGTGTTAGGTGTGAGAAGAAATGATAAAATGAGGAATGAATACATTAGGGAGTTGTATGGTTTTGAAGAAATGCATAAATGAGAGCATATTGAGATGATTTGGTCATGTGGGAAGGATGATAGTCGGGTTTTACAGCTTTAGTGTATGTAAAAAAGAAAAAAAAATAAAAGTTTTTGGAGAGTGTGCTGGAATTGACTGGCTGGGAGACCGAAGAAAAGTGGATTGAGTCAATCAAGGAATGCTTGAAGGAGAGGAATGTGAGTTTGGCAGAGGCGAGAAGAAGGTGCATAATAGGAGTGAATAGCAGGGCTTTGTGAGGGGGTATGATTGTGGGCCTGTCCCAGGGGATGAACCCACACATTGTCGAGATAACACATTGAGGGTCCGTCGCAGTCTCGTGAAATTCTAGGGTAGATTTTTCTGATGTCAACGAGTTGTCACTTAAGGGTATAAAGGTGACTGTTCTTCTACTACTTTTCTGTTTCCAGTGTATGCGACGCACCTCACCCCCAATCTGGGGAAAGGAGGTGGATGATGATGATAATTTCAGTGTCTATATATATAATATATATCATATATATGAATATAATATACTTATATATAGTTAATATATATTCTATATATATTATATATATATAATATATAATATATATATATATATATAAGGCTATATATCTATATTTATATATAATATATATATCTATATATATTATATATATAATACTATATATATTAGCTATATATATAGTATAATATATATATAATATATATATATTATATTATAATATATATATATAATATTAATATATATATATATTGTTTAAAGTAAAATAATATATTACCTTTTTAAGTAGATGGAATCATTTTTGTTAGTTAGTTTCGTTCTTGTAATCTTTTTGTTCTTTGTTTGTTATGCTTTTTCTTTTTATGTTTCGATTATTTTTATGTTGGTTTCTACTTATAAGCTCTTTTATTCTTTAATGCTTTCTTATTTACCACTCCCTATACAATGTATCAATCTCTTTATTATAGTAACTTTTCTTCACATATATTCCCTATTTTATCTTTATATTCACTTATCTTTCTTCACATATATTCCCTATTTTATCTTTATCTGAAAAAGATATATTAATTAATAACTTTTATAATTGTTCACCTCTCCTGCTTCTGTCAAATTTTTTTAGCTCACTGTCTGAAGGCCGCTGAGATTATTATTTTCTTTTCATCTTTTATTCTTCTAGAAATTAACATTTTTCATTTTTTAATTATTATGCTTTGGTAAAATAAATCAGCAAATGGATCACTAACTGTTCATCCATTCCTAATTTCTTTATTTTCTTGATTATTTTATATACTTTTCTTATCCTGCTTCTAGTAATATTTCTTCTGCTTGTATGACTTGAGATGATTATTTTAATTGATTTTCTTATTTTCACATTATAAGTATCATTTTTCCTTTTTTATCTACCGCAAAAATTATACTCCCAGTTGAGATTTATCTCCTTCTCTAGAAGCAAATGATGAACTCACAAGTATGTTATTAGATTCTCATTCTCTCATTATTCTATTTTGTAATGATATTTTAATCATTTCAGTATTTTTTTGTTAATCTCTGAAGTTCGTGTGAAATCTTTAGATACCAATTGCTTTTTCTCCCTTGCCTTCAATATTTTACTAACTATATACAGATATCAACTGGTCTAGTATTTCCTGCACATCCAATTTAAATTTTCCTATTAATTGTTGGCATTTCTTTTTACTTCATTTTTATTAAGTTTTCTATCTTCTTTTGTTTTATTCATTAAATTATGTAACTTTCTCCCCAGCAATTATGTTTGCTCCATTATCATAATTTTTCATCTTGACAATGGAACTCCTAAATAATTTAAATGATCCTGAACTATTTCTCCTATTTCAAAAATGTTATTCAATTTATTTATTATAGTGTTTTCAAATTTTTTTACTTTCTACCCATAAAATATCATCTACATGTGTACATAATAATCCTTCTAAATTATTTGAATCATTCATTATAAATAATGTTGGTTCCATTTTACTTTGTTTTAGTCCTATCTTAATTAATTGTCTTTTCAATGATAAATACCACATCATAGCAGCAACCTGTAATCCATATACTGTTTTATTTAATCTCCAAAGTTTACCATCATTAAATTCTGGTGGTGGTCTTAGATATACTTTTCTTGTTATTGTATCTCCTTGTAAGCAAGCTGCTGAAATATCCATAGCATTTGTTTTCCATTTTTTTTCCTGAGCTACGGTTAATATCATTTTCATTGCTTCAGATGAAACAGTAGGTGCATCTGTTTTTTCTTCCACATTTTCTTCATATCCTTTAGCTACCAATCTAGTTTTAAATTTTTTCTTGTTATTTTGCAATAATTTTTCACTAATTACTCATCTTACATTAATTGCTTTTTCACCTTTATCTGTTACTTCTTCAAAAATATTATTCTTCTTCCAATTTTCTATTTCCATCATTTTGGCTTGTTTAACCTCTTCATTAGAATGATTATAATAATTTTGATTTACCTCATTATTTTCATATTCTTCATATTCACTACCTCCTTCATCTACTATCTCCTCACTTGTATCTAATGACTCTTCCTCTTTATTTTCTTCATTTTCAATGATATCCAATTCATATATTTTTTCAAATTCTTTCAAGTCTATATCATATATTCTATCTGTATTTAAATTGCATATGTTATAGCATCTATTATACTTTTTACTTGTTGCTTTGCCAGCTCTACTAATGACATAGCAATTTAATATATATTAATTATTTTTTTATTTCATTTCATAGTATTTACCAATTTTCACATTTTTTGGATCAATTTCCTCATATTCATCAATTGATGTCATTTCTTCTTCTTCATCTTCACTTTGACTTTCTTTTTCATTATCACTTTCATAATCTTAAATTTTTGACCATATTATTTCATCTATATTATTCTCATCATTTGAGTGATCTATCATTTTTTCATTTCCTTCTTCTTCACATTCATCTTCTTTATCTTCAAGTTCTTTCTTATTTTCATTTATTCAATTTCTTTGAATTCTCGTTGAGTGTACCTTTAATACAGCTCTCAAAGTACCTCCATGTTTTACTATGATGGTTTTTCCATCTTCACACATTATATTAGCTGGTCCTCTCCATTCTTTATCAATGTTTCTTTTATAGAAAACTTCTTCACCTATATTTATATTTTTTGAAATATGTTCTCTTATTTGACTTCTTAATGCATGTTTTATTTTCTCGAAGCTTTCATTCTCTATGTGTATTTTTCTAGCATTGTCTATTGCCTCTTATAATTCTTTAATCATGTCATCTGTATCTCTATTTTCACTCATTATTAAATTATCACAATCTATTATGTTTGGTATTCCTACATTTCTTCCGAAAACAAGTTGGTTAGGGGCATATTCCAAATAATTTGTTAGTCCATTTTTAGCAAAAATTGCCCATGCCATACTATTTTTTCTGTCATGTCCTTCCTGTTTTAACTTGTATAATGATTCTTTAAGTAATCCTACTACCTTTTCACATAAACCATTACTCCATGGGCTTTCTGCTGCTGTACTCATTAATCTGATATTCATTTTTGTAGTAAATGTTTCCATATCTTCATTTTGAAATTCTCGTCCTGCATCAGACTAAAAATTTATTATTCTAAAGTTGCACTAAAAATTTATTATTCTCAAATTCACCAACATCCAATTGAATTATTTCATTAAGTTTACTTGCTAATGGCAAATCTACTATCACTAAAAATTTATTATTTTCAAATTCACCAACATCCAATTGAATTATTTCATTAAATTTACTTGCTAATGGCAAACCTACCACTGGTCTTGATGGAGTTTTTTTTTTATATTTTTTACATATTTCACATTCTCTCACAATTTGCTCCAATTCTTTTCTCACATTATTCCAAAAATTTTCTTCCTTTACTAGTTTTTCATTAGCATTCTTTATTGTTTTAAATAAATATAATTTTTCTATTCCAGAATGTGCAAATTGTCTATGTAGTTTTTTTCCTTTTTTCATTTCTATGCTGCTCTTTTATCCAATTTTCTTTATATTGACTAATCCAACATGTTTCCTTTTGTTTTTTTTTATTCAATAATATGCAGGAATGTCCTCCTTCATTCTCAAATGTTTTCACTTTCATTAGGTTCAAATCACAAATTTCAACAGTTCCATCTTCAATATTAATCTTTAATTTCATTCTTTTCATAGCTGATTTACCATGTAATAATGGTATGTCACCTTCTATTATATTGATTTTTAGATCAAAACTCTTTCCTTTGATTTTACAAGGCAATAATATTTCTTTTAATATTTTATACTCTGCTTTTCCAAATACAAAACTACCATCTTTAAACTTTTGTGTGTCTTTAATATATTGTAATTCATCATCGGTTAATCCACTAATCATTTTTGTTAAGCCTAATTCTCTTATTACTGTCTTTATACTTCCTGTATCTATAATAGCCATTACATCTTCTTGATATTTAATTCTTATTGTCATTAATATTCTTCATTATTATTAAAAAATATTCTATTCATTTTCTTTCTACTACTCCTCTTTCTAATCTCTTATCTTCTTCTTTTTCCTGTATTAATAATGTATGCGTCATTTTTTCTTGATATTGTTTCTCATTATTTCTTTGGATAAAATACATAGATTTATTATTTTTTTCTTCTATCTTTTTATTTTCTGTACAATTTTTCATTACGTATCCTTCTTTTTTACATTTCCAACACACATTGTTGTATTTTTCATTCCAATAGCAATCTTCGGTTTTATGGTTATTACGTTTACAAATATTACATTTATTTAAATTAAATGTTCTTTCTCTCCAGTAGCATTCTTCAGTTTTATGGTTATTGTATTTACATATGTTACAAAATTTAATATCATTATACCAATTTTCTTTTTTAGTTTCTTCTTTTTCTAATATTTCAAATACTGATTCCATCATATTCACAATTGATTCTTTAGTTGTTATAAAAATGTTTTAATTCCTTCAATCTTATTTATAATTAACTTTCTTTTCATGTAATTCATATTTGAGTTACTGATCAATTCTATCATCAAGTTTTTCACAATCTCTTTTTGCCTTATCATATCTTGATACTATTCTCTAAATGATTCTCCTTTCCTTTGTTGCATATTCAGTAGTGTTTGTACTTTATTTCTACAGCATCTTTCTTTTAATATGTTTATAAATTTTTCTACTCCATCTTCTTTCCATAATTCTTCTTCTTTTAAAGACATAATAACTTATATAGGGGTTCACCTGTTAAACCTCCTATTATTTGTGCAATTTTTGTTTTTTCCATTTCCAGAGATACTTCTCTCCATCCATACTTTTATCTTGAATAAATATTCTTCAAAAGATTCTTCTCTTTTTTCACTAAATTTAGGTATTATCAAAATCTTTTTTCTTTCTTCTGATGTTTCTCTTTTTTCTTTAATATCTACTA
>JABUQX010121300.1:25000-52500 GCA_015478945.1 Trachelipus rathkii
AACCTATTATATGCGGATGATTTGGTTCTGTGTGGCGAATCTGAAGAGGTTTGAGAGAATGGTAGAGATGATTTGGCAGGGTGTGTGAAAGGAAAGGGGGCTTGAAAAGTAAACGTGGATAAGAGAGGTTATGGTTTTGAGTGAGGACACTCCTCAGTGTGAAATGTTAGATGGTTAGATGGTGAGCAGCTAGACCAAGTGTCTGATTAAATATTTTAGGGTATATGTGATGAGAAGGGAACGGACGATCCAGAGTGTAGTAGGAAATTGTGAATGGCAGGAAAGGTGGCTGTGCAATTAAATCGTTGGTGAATGCCAAGGGGACTAAAGTCTTGAGTGTGCTAGGGTCTTACATGAGGTATGTTTTTGTTACCTGTGCTATTGTATGGTAGTGAGACTATATGGTCTGGAATAGAAGTATAGATCTAAAGTTCAATGTGTCAGATGGACAATCTTAGGGGTGTGCTAGGTGCGTGAGAAGAATTGATAAAGAGAGGAATGAACGTATTAGCGAGTGGTGTGGTGTGTGAAAGAAAGGGGTAAATGAGAGAATAAATGAAAGTATGTTGAGATGGTTTGGCTATGTGGAAGGATGAATGATCGTAGGTTGGTTAAGCGATGTATAGTGGGTTGATGTGTTGGGAACCGACCGGCTGGAACACCGAAGAAAAAGTGGATTGATTCGGTGAACGAATGTCTGAAGGAGAGAAATGTGAGTTTGGCAGAGGCCTGAGAAAAGGTGCATGATAGGAGAGAATGCGGGGTTTGTGAGGGGCATGGTTGTGGCCACCTGGGCCAAGGGATGAACCCCTACGATTGACGATTTACCATAAGTGACGGTCCGTCGCGTCCCATTTGATGCCTAAGGGTGGGATTTTCCTGTCTGTGACGAGCTCTCACTAATTAATGGTACAGAGGGGGCGGTGAGGGCGGGCTTTTCTTTTCGACGTTCGTCATGTTCTCCACTGCTTTTCTTTTCCGATGCTGTACAGCACCTTTACCCCCATCTTGGGGCAAAGAGGAAGGTGAAGAAATAAACAAGAAAATATATATATACTTAATATTATATAATATATATATATATATATATATATATATATATATAATATATAATATATATATATTATATATATATATATATTATATATATTAATAATAATATAAGAAATATATATATACTATATACTATACAAGCATATTTGTAAAAGCTTTCCTTCCTTCACTTAAAATTTCTAGTTTGATGTCTAGTTTTTATGATCATGAATGTTTTGGCTTAAAATAATTTAAATTTAATTTGATGTTTACTAACCCGAGTTACTTTCTCCTCTTCTGTTTCCGACTGATGCATTTTCCTTTCTTTTAATGTTTATTTTATGGCCAGACGTGTGATGCTTCGACCTGTCCGCAATATTGAACTTTTAGAATCAAGATATAATTTCATTGATTGGGCTTTGAAACCTTGTAATTTTGATACAATAAGACAACTCCAGTCTTGTCTTAAAAATTTAGGAAACGTACAGGTAGGAAAGTTTTTACTTAGTTAAAATTATCTTTATTAAGTATTTTTTTTTATAAGGCATTAAAAGAATAGGCATTGTATAGGGATGAGCGATAGTGAAAAAGACCGATATTTTAGGAATAAATACCTTCCTTTGGTAATATCGGGTAAGAAATATCCATTTTTCGAACTTAAATATACAGTACATATATATTAACCACAGAAGAGAGATCAAAACATCAGTGTTAAAGACTTACTTTCCCTGATACACTACCACTACCTTTGAAAGTGTGTAAGTCAAAGAAAATAGGGAAAATAGAAAGAATTTATTAGACTCTTCCAATCGAGTTAAAAAGAAATGGACTTTGAAATATTCTAATTATTTATATATATTTTTTTTTCGTGTTTGAATTAAGCAGAGATGTTTTTAATCAATTCTAATTCAAGAGTATTGATAACTGTAATATCCAACAGTTGCTGTTTTACAAACTTCAGAAAGGTCACTTAAGTGTAAAAGATTGGAAATGCCTCTATGAGTCGCTGACCAATTTAATCATTATTATAGAGGTTTGTTCAGCTCAAGACATTAGCATTGATGCCTTTAAACAGGTAACCATTTACTATCAATTTTTATTAATCAATGTCTTAAGTTGTTATTTTAAAAGCTTTATAAAAATAGTTTACGTAAATTATATTTTTTCCAGCCCCATATGCTAAATAATTAAGATTAATCTAATGGAATTGTTCCATATAAAATTAAATAATATGTCCTTGTGGATGTAAGCTCATTCTAATTTTATTTTAAATGTAGATTTTTTAAACTATAATCCTGTATTATTTGGAATAGTAAATTAGTTTTATTTTTATTGTAACTAAATTCTTTATGCAGATGAAGGATGGCAAAAATGAAGAACTCTTTCATATTGCATATATCATACAGCGTACATTAGATTTCGACCAAGCAGTGAGAGAGGGAAGATTTGTTGTAAAGCCTGGCTTAGATCATGATTTAGATGATTGTAAGCATTTTTATTTTGATTGCTTTATCACTTCTTTATTCAAAATTTAAAAAAAAAAAAAAATCGCAGATATGCATATTTTCATGCTTTGTATTATGATAATACTTTTTTAATATTAATTATTGTCATGTCCCTATTTTCTTGGTATTATCTTTTAATTTCTACTCTTCTGTTTTGCACTCAAAATGTTTAATTTTTTATAGTTTTACCATTCGTGGCCTTCAGTTCTTGTTGTATCTGAATATGGTATCTTAGTTAAAAATTACACTTAACAAAGAATTGTAATTTTGATTACTACAAAGTACAAACTGCTTTTTTCTCTCTAATCACCTATTTATTTATTTGAAGTTCTTCACAGAATATAGTCCACAAATTACGGGTTATAATATTATTCAAGGATATTATTAAATACGTTAAAATAAAGTATATAAAGCATAAATGAGAGAAAAAGAAATCAAATTTCAAGGTCTGCATTCTATTCTCTTTGGCAAGGGAACATATTTAAATTTTAAAACCCCCAATATAAAAAATGGTAAAGGAACATATTTTAATTTTTAAACCTCAAAGCAAGAAGAATTACATTTCGAATATTTCTTTCATTTCCTCATGTAATTGGCAATAATCGCATTTTATACAAAGGTTACCCGAATGGAAGGGAGACTTCTACTTTTACTGAAATGGTTTATTTGTTGAAATTTGTGAACATACAGGATTGAATATTGATACACGTTTTACAAACTACTTACTTGTTATTCGAGCAAGTGTCCCAGCCCGTCACTAGATCGTCGATACCCAGAACGAAAAATGCCCGTGGTTGACTTCGGAACAGCATTCAACGGCGACCCGTGAGAGCATTTTCAGTGGGCCGATGTGGAAGTCGCAGGGCGAAAAATCGGGGCTATAGGGGGATGATCGAGGACCTCAAACCGGAAACGCCGCAGCTATTTTCACATGCTGGTGGGAGTTGTCATGTAGCAGAATTTGGCAACATCCCAGGTATGTTAAACTTGATGACCTTTTTGAGATAACTTAGTACAGTATGTGTTCATTGACGTACCACCTACGTTGATAATCTCCAAAACAACAGGCCATTCTTGTCGAAAAAAACACTCATTGAGGAACGATCGTTTCGTTTCAGGGCATGTAGAAGTGAGATGCTGCCATTTCATATTCATCCTTTTATGGCCTGTTCGAAGTGGTGCAACCAAGTTACATCAGCGTCCACAAACTTATAAAGAAACTGTTCGTGATAACGAAGCAGATGATCCAGGCAAGCATCCATTCGCCAGGCCTTCTGCTCTTCATAGAGATGCTTGGGAATCATTTTACACAAACCTTGCTGTACTGAAATCGTTGAAGGAGAATGGTGTTAACAGTTCTATTCTCATGACAATGTTTCAGCAATTTCACGGGGGGTAATTTGGTGATTTTCATTCACAAGGTTGTCAACGGCAGCGACCAAATTCTTGTTGGTCAGGTGCTCTGACCAAGTTGTAGCTGATTTACTACAATAATTTTTTTTCTTTAATTATCGTGGGGTGTCTTTCAGAGTAATTAAAGGAAGGTAAGAACACCCCTCACACAAATCTAAGTTTATTATAAAAAAAACAAAAAAAAACACGAAAATAAACAACACTGAGTTTATTATACATAAATAAATTATTTCAGATGGAATACAATTATTAATAACAAAAAAAAGTATATACAAGTAAAGAACACTGACCCTAGATTAGGTCAGACTCAAACTAAATGTACCTAATTAAACGAAACCCTTACTACACTACACAAAAGCATGGATCCATATACTATATGGGAAATAGAAACAAATAAAATAATACAAAATATCACACACAATATAAGAAATAGAAAAATATAAAATAATACAAAATATCACACACAATATAAGAAATAGAAAAATATAAAATAATATAAAATATCACACACAATATAAGAAATAAAAAAAATTATAAAATATCAAACACTATATAAGAAATAGAAATAAAAACACCTTTTGTCCTTTCTTCTTTTAAATCGTCGTCAAAAATCATCAAAGCGTCAATCGTCAAAATAAAATAACCGTACAATATAAATATATAAACGAGAAAAAACAAAGCAATATTAAATAAATTATAAGGAAAAAAACAAAAATGCAAGGTACATACACAAAAAAAAATTTTTTTTACAGATTATAAAAATAAAAAAAATAAACAAACACCGAATTTATTTAACAAAAAACAAATGTATTCAATTATTTCAAAATTTTCCGAATACTTTACAATATAACCAATACGTTACATCAATTTACACATATTATATACCAAATACATAAACAAACCAATATCAGAAAATATGATACAATACACCACAGTATAGGAAATAGATGAATTACATTATAATTTATAATTATGCTTTCGATTTTAAATTTTTATCTTTCTTCACGAATAGATCCAATCGTAATAGTTTTATACACTCTACTTAATAATATTACAATAGTATATTTTTTTTCCTTACAATTTCCACTTTATTCCACCACTTAATGTCTTTTATACCCACTCCTTATGTTTCCAACCCTTAAGGTAACAAATTCCTATTAGGTGTACCTTATATTGTCATTTTTATCATTTTGTAGGTACCCGGGTACTCCATCTTTCCGACTTTCTTTTCCGTTGACAACCAAGATAAGGCAAACAAAAAATACTGAAATTAAAATAAAGAAATGGAACCCAATATATTAACCCCAAACAATCATAACATAAATAAATATTCTGAACTAAGACATAAATACAATCAAGACCACAATGATAATATGATATTAACTGATACTAAATGAATATTAATGAGGCAATCATATGTTAAAATATAATATAAAATAAATAAAAATAAAATGGAAGATTTACATATATAAAAACACATGAAGCAACAAAAAAAAAACAATGATCGTTACCTGGACAGAAGTATTGTCCAGTTTTCTTATTTTGACGCCGCATAAGCAGAATACATACAAGAATTGTAAAAAGCAGTCAAAACATCAAAAGCATTGAAAGCAAAAACACTCTGTAACTGAAATTAACAAAACCTTACTATATATAACATATTAAGAAAACATAACCAATTTAAAATAAAAAAAAAAAAAAAACATAACAAGAATAATAATACACAATAAATATAATAAAAATAATAATAAGTATAATAATAATAATAATAATGATTAAATGCTTTGTTATTTTAAATTAAACGATGCGGAAATATAATTACCTCTTTGATTATATCTTTTGCTTCTGAACGTCTTTTCTTATAAGTTTCTGATGGGATATGAAACAAGGACGTCTGTAAGGTTATACTTTAATTTCTTATAAGTTATCTGATGGACGTCTGTAGTGTGTAAGGTTTTACTTGAAATATTTTCTCGAGTATGTGCGTATTGCAAAGTTCTGTTCCTTATTGGTGTTGGATACCTTTGTAATTGACTTTTCCTCTGTACTGCCTCTTCTTCTTCTATGGTGTTTGTAATCCTTCTCTTGTTCCTATACTTATGTATTCTTTAACTTTATGCTTGTATTCTTCCTCTTGTTTTTATACTTGTGTATTTTTTATATTTTTATCTTATTATATATCATTTAAATATTAAATACAAATTTTGAAGTATTATCTTCTTTCTAATACTATGATCTAATACCTATGGAACAAAGAAATGCATTAAACTGTTCAAACAAATAATAATAATAATAATAACTAATAATAATAGTAAATAACAATAATAATATAAATAATAAAAATAATAATAATCATAATAATAATGATAATAATAATCACCTTCATTATTACCTGATGTTGAATAAAGATCCAGTATTTCACCCAGATTTCCTCCCACGATTTCACACTTTCAAACTCACAGAATCCAAAAGCAATTATATCAATTATTAACTTTTGTAATTGAAAGCTAAAGTTTATAAAAAACTTATTCTCTTGAAAAAAAAAAACATTCTACAGGTAAGACCACATTTAAAAATAAAAAAAACAGCAATCACTCACTTTCAAAAAAAAAAGAAGAGCGGTGAATGCCAGACGAAAAGAAAAAGTTAGAATGCAAGGTAATGAAACTGTAGGAACAGGAGGTAAAGGGATAACAAATTTACACCTTGATACACACTCATTTCCTTGCATATTTTTCATGCGACGATAAATTCGTCTCCACTGAAAGTTTTGCTGTCAAAATTCAAATAACTTTG
Organism: Trachelipus rathkii; assembly: GCA_015478945.1. NCBI lineage: Eukaryota > Metazoa > Arthropoda > Malacostraca > Isopoda > Trachelipodidae > Trachelipus > Trachelipus rathkii. The sequence goes on from JABUQX010121300.1 coordinate 31,747, forward strand.
GACAAATCCATGACATGACCGTACGCTTTCAACGTGCTTCTTGTGCATAGAGCACTCAACACTTTCCGACGAGACGACAAGAGCTTGCTTCCCTACATACATCGCCATCTACCGTCAAAACCTCAGAGCTCTGTTTATTTCAGCAATAACGTTAAGACGAAATTCTCCCTTTCATTTGGGATATATATATATATATATATATATATAATATAATATATATATAATATATATATTATTATATATATATATATATATATATTATATATATATAATATATATATATAGTATACCGGTATATATATATTTCTTTCTTTCTTCACCTCCTCTTTGCCCCAAGATTGGAGGTAAGGTGCGTAACATAAATCGGAAAAGAAAAGCAGTAGGAAGAACCTGACAAACGTCGAAACGAAAGCCCAGCCTTACCGCCCCCTCTGTAACATTAATTAGTGAGAACTCGCAACAGACAGAAAATCCACCTAAGAGCATGGACCGTCGACGGACCCTCACTAGGTAAATCGTCAATGTAAGGGTTCATCCCCTGGCCCAGGTGGACCATCAACCATGCCCCCATACAAAACCGCCATTCTCTCCTTCACGCACCTTTATCTCGCCTCTGCCAAACTCACATTTTTCTCCTTCATGACATTCGTTCACCGACTCAATCCACTTTCTCTCGGTCTCCCAGCCGGTCGGTTCCCAACACACCATCTCCACTAAACATCCGCTTACCAACCGACTTCATTCATCCTTTCCACATGCCAAACCATCTTCACATATCTTTCATTATTCTCTCATTTACCCTTTCTTTCATAGCAACTTTATCAGTACGTTCATTCTCACTTATAATTCTTTTCACACTATATATATAAAATCTCATTATAATATTAATATATTATATATATTAATATAAATATATATATATATATATATATATATATATATATATATATTATATATATATAATAATTCTATATATATATAAATTATATATATATATATAATATTATATATAATAATATATTATATCATTATATAATATATTATATATATATTATATATATATATATATATTATATATATATATAATATATATATCTACATCGGAGAGGGGCGTGATCGCTGTAAAGGCCTTCTACTTTCAGCGAAATTGTATGAATCGTATGGGTAATGGAAAGTCTGAGGATAAATGTTTGAGAAGAGGAGAAGAGGTAAATGGATGTATTTTAGAAGGCAATTGATTTGCTCGCTGTAACTGAAACAAAGATGAAAAGGAAACAGTGTTAAAGATGAGTGGTGTGGTGTGAAATGTGTGTGTGCTGGTGTGGAAAGGAATGAAAAGGGGGAAGAGAAGGAGTTGCAATTTTGAATGAGTGACTTGTGGTACAGAGCTATGGAAACTTGTGTGTGTGAGTACTAGAATTCTAATGTTATATTTAAACTTGAAAAGGTCAAGGTATGTGTGTTTGTAACGTATGGTCCATCTGAGGGAACGTTGAAGAGAGTACGATTTTTTGGGAGAATCTGAATGATGTTTGGATGGGGTGAATAAGGAGCTTTCAGATTGATAGTGTTGGGACCTGAATGGTTGGATAGGAATCAAGAAAGGAATGGTATAACAGTGGTTTGGGATGTCGAGAGAAAATGAGAATGTTGGAAGGGTGATTGATTTCTGTGAGGAGAAGGTATGTGTGTAATTTAATACTTTCTTTAAACACAAGAGTCTCCTAAGTATACTAGAGTGGTGTAGGTAGAGATTGGTTCGAAGTGAAAAGTAGATTGATTTTGTGTTGGTGAAGAAAGGAGATGGACAAGTATGAGTTTGAATGTTCAATCAGTGAGGGGTTTAGGAATGGATTATCGATCATTATGTTGTTCTGTGTAAATTAAGTTAGTGGTGGGCTTGGATGGAAGGAAGGTGATTACGGAAGGAAGTGGGTAATATTACGAGTGGGAAAGTTAATGGAACAAGGTAATATAGGATAAGTATGTAAGAGCGCTCGCAAGTAAATCAGTTGAATGTGAACAAGTGAAACTGACAAACTGGGAGCAATTGTACTAAGTTAAATGTTAGTATTGAAAAAAGAAATATGTTTGATGTGCTAAAGTATTACTTCTTTTATGAATGTTAATAGGGAGAGGTGGAATGAAGAGGTGATGCAAGCGGTTAAAAAAAAAAAAAAAGCCTGAGTTAAATGCGATTAAAAGCAAATGATGCAGTTTCAAAAGAAAATGCTTGGGAATTATATAGGAGGAAAAAAGAAAACTAAAAGGTGCATACGTGGGAAAAAAAGAGGTAAATGACAGTTTGGAAGAAGGAATGGGAACATACAAAGGAATAGGAAGCTCTTCTGGAAGGAAGCGCGTAAGGTTAAGAATGAGAATCAAGGGAACCTTCTCAGATTAATATGAATAGGATGGTGCTTGTAACTGATGAAAAGGATGTGAGGGGAGTGGTGGAAGAACACTTCGAGAATCTTATAATATTAACGTAATGAAGATGTGATAGTGAGTGTGTGTGGGTTTGATGGTGAAAGAAGGAAATAGGTATTTTGGGTGATGAGGTCATTAGTAAGGAGGAGGTAATGGGTAGAGCGAGAAACTTAGAGTGGTAAATCTGCAGGTAAGATGAAAATTACTGTGAAATGATCAAGAATGAGGCGAGATTGAGAATTGAATTGTATTTTGGAACCAAACTGTAATAAAGCGTTTATAGGAGGGTATAGTTCCAAGGATTGTGAGAGCAGTAATAGTACGCCTTCATATAAGGGTAAGGCGGAGATAAGGGAACTGGTCAGAAATTAATAGGGGATTAGTTTATTGAGTGTTGTAGGGAAGATATATGCTGGTATTTTTGGTCCGAAAGAGTGCGTCGAGTGACTGAAGGACTGATTTGGTGAAGAACAAGGTGCGTTTAGTGATGGTAGAGGATTGTGGATCAAATCTTTACAATTGAAACACAATGAGGGAGAAGAAGAATAATTGTATTTAGGTTTTATGGTTTGCAACAGGCGTATGTAGGGTTAATTGGGACGCTCTATGGCAGGTGGTCAGCTGATATATGGTGTTGGTGGTAGGCTTATGAATGGAAATAAAAGTATGTATGAGGAAGTGAGGGAGCTGTGTAAGAATAAATGGGTGTCAAAGGTGATTGTTTAGTATTAATAGCGGGTTGAGACAGGGTTGTGTTATGTCTCCTTGGTTATTCAAATTTGTTTATATGGACTGGGGTTATGAAAGAATTGACGGTGGGGTGGCAGGAAATGGTGTTAGAATGATGGAAATGGAGATGGAGTGAGGGTGCCCTACCTATTATATGGCGATGATTTGGTTTTTTGTGTGGCAATCTGAAGAGAGTTTGAGAGGATTGGTAAGAAGAGATGGCAGGGTGTGTAAAAGAGTAAGGTTTTGAAATTAAACGTAAATAAGAGTAAGGTTCTGGTTGTGATGAGTGAGGACAGTCCTCAAGTGTGAAGTTATGTTAGATTGGTGAGCAGCTGGAACATAGTGTCTGAGTTTAAATATTTAGAGTATATTGGATAGAAGGGAACGAATGATGCAGAGTGGTAGTAGGAAAGTTGTGAATGGCAAGGAAGGTGGCTGGTGCATGAGAGTATCTTGTTGGTGGGTGAAAGAGGACTAAGTCTGGAGTGCGCTAGGTTTTTGCATGAGGGTATGTTTGTACCTGTGTTAATGTTATAGTAGTGAGACTTGGTCTGGAAAGAAGTATAGATCTAAAGTTCAATGTGTTCAGAATGGACATTCTTAGGGACATGAAGGTGTCAGAAGAATTGGATAAAATGAGGAATGAACGTATTAGAGCGTTGTGTGGTGCTGAAGAAAGGGGTAAACGAGAAAATAAATGAAAGTATGTTGAGATGGTTTCGTCATGTGGAAAGGATGAATGATAGTCGGTTGTTTAGCGGGTGTATAGTTGGTGAGTGTGTTGGGAACCGACCGGCTGGGAGACCGAAGAAAAAGTGGATTGAGTCAGTAAAGGAATGTCTGCAGGAGAGAAATGGAAGTTTGGCAGAGGAGAGAAAGAAAGGTGCATAATAGGAGAGAATGGCGGGTTTTGTGAGGGGGTATGGTTGTGGCCCACCTGGGCCAGGGGATGAACCCTTACATTGACGATTTACCATACTGAGGATCCGTCGCGGTTCCGTGAAGCTCTAGGGTGGATTTTCTGACTGCGACGCGTTCTTTACTAATTATTGGGTACAGAGGGGGCGGTAAGGCTGGGCTTCTTTTCGACTTTTGTCATATTCTCCTACTGCTTTTCTTTTCCGATGCTTGTAGCGCACCATTCTCCCAATCTTGGGGAAAAAACAGTGGTGTAACCTACGGGACCGCAAGGTCTGCAATGCGGGAGGGCCCGGTGCATGTGTTGGCCCGTGCCCGAGGTTTCAGTTTTATTCAAATTGGTTCTGCAATCTACAAAACTGTGGATGAAATTTTCAGGACATATGTAGTCGAAAGAGATGCACATTTATTACTTAAATAATTTCTTTGTATATGCATTAGTTTTGGATTTGTTCTTGGAACAAATTCTCAAAAACAAAAAAAAATAAATAAATTAAAAATATTTGGAAATTTTAAAAAAAAATTCTTTTGAGTATACAAAAAATTTATCTAAGTAAAAAAGATGCATCTCGCCCGACTATAGAAGCCCTGAAAATTTGATGTTTATCGGACAAGTATAAAAAAAATATATCAATATTTCACTTTTACAAACATTTGAATTTTTGGAAAGATGAAAAATTGATATATATATTTTTTTCTACTCATCCGATCAACATCAAATTTTCAGGGCTTCTATAGTCGGGCAAGATGGATCTTTTTTACTTAGATAATATTTTTGTATACAAAATTTTTTTTTTCAATTTCCAAAACAATTTTTTTTGAAAATTTGTTTCAAGAACAAATCCAAAACTAATGCATATACAAAGAAATTATCTCAGTAAAAAATGTGCATCTTTTCCGACTACATATGCCCTGAAAATTTCATCAACTTTGCCCGAACAGAAAAAAATTATAGCAATTTTTCATTTTAAAATAAAAAAAAGTGGGGTTGGAAATTGGACAACGCTGAACAGAAAACTTCAAAAATCAAAAAACAAATTGACTATTGTAGGTAATGGACCCATCATGCATATTTCAAGTATGAAAGTCATTTGAAAAAAAACCTCCTTCAATTGATTTTAAAATTCAAAAAACGTGGGTTTTGAAAAATTAAAAATTTTATCTCCCCTCTGAAAGAATGACTACAGACACAGAAAAACACTAGAAAACAACATTTTAGAGGGTAAAAAAAGCTTCACTTTGGTGTTAATAGGGTCAAAATCGGCTGAAAATTCCGATTTTTATGTTCTCTTTTAAGGGGATGTGAAAATTGGGCTCAGCCCGAGCTCAATATTGGACCCTGTCCTTAATTAATATTTTAAGTGTAAAATGCAATATTTCAAAACAAATTGACATCAGAGAGGATATTAATCACAAAATGCAAGACGGCAACGGCGATTTCAGAAGTAGTAAGTAAACATGTAAACATTTCTGTTAGTTATTACTATTTATAATAATGTAAATTATATATATATTATATATACATTATATATATTATATATATATATATATAAAATTATATATAATGAAAATTTAGAAACAAAACAAATATATAATTAACATAATACAAAAATATATATGTATATATATACTATATATATATATTATATATATATATATTATATATATATATATATATATATAATATATAATAATTATATATATAATATATTATATATATATGGTAAACAACTTAAGTTTCTCTTGATCTTCGATTATCGATATATCGAAAATAATCGATACCGATATCTATCGAGATTATATATCTATAATATAAATATATATATAATAAATTATAATATATATATATATATAATAGTATAATATATATATATATATATATATATATATATATATATATATATATATCGAAATATATTTATACATTGGCGGCTCAAGGGCAGGGCGACCTGGGCAATCGCTCTGGGCCCCGCGCATTATAAGGGCCTCGCGCGCATGCAGAGGCTAACAGATTTGTAGGGGTTCGCCCGTCGGCACTGTCTTGTTGAGGGTTGTTGGTTGTGTGTTGTATTGAGGTTAAAATCTTATGGATCCTGTTTAGTGTCCTGTTAACTAGCTATTTTTGTTAACTTGTGATAGGCTTGTAAAAGAATCCTTAGAGCTCCTAGGGTCTGCCCCATTCCTAATTGTTTTGTTTTGTTGTCGAGCCGTAACACCCTTGTTAGTTCTCCTTGAGACCGACTCTGTCGGCAGTTCTTCTACTATACTTCATGTAGTTCTCTTTGCTTTTCCATACACTGTTCTTGTAGTTTCTTTTAGTCTTTTCCTAACTTACCTAACTTTTATGTACTTTACTAATTTTCTTTTCTTTTATTACAGACAAGTAGCTAAATAATTTTTTTTAATGATTAAGTAACAGGAAAGTGTCTGGCTCCTTTCTCGTCTTTACTTTACTCATTCCTGATATAGTCTTAAGCTCAATTAGCTCTGTCTTCCTGAGATTCATACAGAGAAATAACATCTCAACCGATGTTTCTAATTAATGTAAAACTTCTCTCTTCTTAAGAAGCAACTTATTTTAATATTCTGTATAATAAGAACCGACTGTGTCTGGATTGAGACTAAACTTAAAATTCAAGTATTTAAGGAGAAATAATTTTTATATAACAATAATTACATATACCGTACACTATATTACGTTTAATAAATATATGAAATTGTAAAATGTTATATTATTCTTTATATTATTGAAGTAAATAATGTCCAAATATTGTTTACTGTTTTTGTAAAATGAACTATTTTTTTACCCAGCCGATCTGATTAATTATAAATAAATTCTTATACATCTATTATTCAATACTTATTATATTATTATAAATTGTAATTTACTTTTTATTCTCCTGCGTTATGAAATATAATTATTAAAATATATATAAGTATTGAACATTAATAAATTATAAAGCAACACTAAGATAGAAGGTCGAGTAGACTGATTCCTCCACCTTCTATATTGGTGACCTCTGGAGTTAGTTACCGTGTTGGTAACTAATTTAATTGTACTCGCATTATTATTATTATTATTTATTATTATTATTATTATTATTATTATTATTATTATTATTATTATTATTATTATTATTATTATTATTATTATTATTATTATTATTTTGCATAATTATTATTAATTTTTCTCATTAAATTTTTATTTCTTGTATTCTTATTATTTTGTATTTTTATTATTATCATTATTTCTTTTTATTAGTTATTTTTTTTTCTCATTGTGTTTATTTTTGTCATTAACATCATTATTATTTTTGTAGTATTTTAGTTAGCATATTATCTAGGAGCCACACTCTTTCCCTTTTTGTATATCACATTATTATATTGTTGTATCTTGTGATTTATAATTTCATTCGTGATTTTATATTTTGTGAGGTGCAATATTATAATCTTGTGATTAACACTTAATTATAAATTCCTTGTTTCCTACTTGCAATCATGGGTGAGCACGAATCCCATGATCTTACTATCCCTGTCTCCTCTTCCACTGAGGCACCCTCATCTAATGTGTCTACCACAACTACAGCTATCACCACTCAAATTACTACTTCTACTTCTTCCTCTATACTTCCTCCACTTTCTCAAGCTATGACTGACGTTTCACGTTCCTTAAACTATCATTCTCCTCTTTCTACTCATGCCTATTCGTTTGGTAACCTTCCTTATTCTTCTGTTTCTCATTCACTTCCTTCTTCTTTTAGTTTTCCTTATTCTCAAGGTTTTTCGTTTCCCCAATTCAATCCTTTACAACATCCGGTTCAATCTTCACATCCTCAAATTAACCCTTCTCAACTGTCTCCGCATCCTTCAGTTCATTCTGTTGATCCTCATCAAATTCCTCTTCCTCCTTCGGTGCAAACTGTGCATTATATGCCAGTTCTGCCCAAATATAACTCTGGTAAGCCCAGTTTATGGTTTACCATTGTTAAATCTGTATTTCCCACTTCGTTTTCCATTCAGCAGAAGTATGCTGCTACTATAGCAGCTCTGCCTAATACTGTCCTGGAGCAGTTGCAGGACGCTCTTCCTACTATATTGTCTTCTGAGAACCCCTTTCAGACTCTAGAAGACATCCTAGTTGAACGTTTCGAGATTCAAGAGTGAGAAATCAAATTGATTTCGGGGAGACTTTCGGTGGAGCAAGCATCCCAGCTTTTGCAGCGGATCTGGTTTGCTAATGACCAATCCATTGCAGAGCAGGCAATTTCAGAATTTGGCTCAATCGCTGCTCTTCGAAATGCGGGCCGTTTGATGGTTAATCACCTAGCTCGCAGCTAGAAGAGTAGGTAAATGGCGGACCGTATATACCCCTAATCGACACTCTTTCGTTCTTTTTTCTGTGTCAGGTTGCTTCTTGTTTTTTCACCACCCACAATTGAACCAACAATCTACCACTCTCCATATTGATGACTTCGTCAGGAGATGATCAGTGCTAACCAGGCACTGAGGCAGGAAATTTGCTAATTTAAAGTGCAACTATAATTTCTCTGTCAGAGGATAAAGTAGACTGGGAGGACAAGTGTTAAATGGGCCAGTCGACATCATGCTAGGAATATAAATTCCACAAGTCCTCACTTTTTACATCTCATCTTGTTGTTTTTCACTCATTTCTTGCTTTTGCAGAGGATGATAAGGTTTCTATTCTTTGTCTATTTCTTAACAATTCTCTGCAGGATACTCCATGGGCTGTTTTCTTAGGAGTGTTGGTGATCTGATCTAACGAAGTGTATTACTGTGCAGTTAATTCCATCTGCTTATACAAAATTCCAATTGGGAAACTCGTAAGTCAAATTAGTCGAATCAGCAGCTGAGGTTGGCTAAGTGAAGAAACTCAAGGCTGATGATCTACGATCCAGGTACGCCAGCGTTTTCCTAGTCGACAACCGAGCGGAGTATATTACTACCGCTGTCTCAACTTTCGTGTTTCACCAAAGAACACTACCTCCGTGAGCTAATGGTAGTCATTAAGGTCTATGGTGGAACGGGTCTTGTTCAGACGCTTGGCTTCGCCGAGTTTTCGTTGGGTATTTATTGTTTTGCAGATTGGCACCTATCCTGGTGGATTTCTTAGAGCACTTCTAAATCTCTTGTTGATTATTAGGAATCGACGTTTGCTCGACGGAAATACCGACCTTAAGGTGTCTGGTGTTCTCCAAGTTTTCACGTTAGGTTCCATTTCCGTTGTCAATTCTGACATTTCTAATCCTTTTCTCAATATGGTTCGTTCAGATTTTCCTGATCTTCTTCGTCCTTGTTCTTCTCTCCTTCCTGTCAAACATGATGTGCAGACATCATATATGGAACGCAGGCCTCCGTTCGCTGTGCTAGGCGTCTGCTCCTGAAGATTCGAGCGGCACGTGCGAATTCGAGATTGCTCGATTAGGGATTGTCCGTCTTCAAATTGCTTGGGATCCCTTTTGGTCTAAACAAATTTCCTGGATGGCGTACGTGCTCAGACTACGTGCCTTTATGGTGTCGTCCCAGAATGGACTGTCCTACACATCAGAGTTCAGCTCTAATTATTCATGGATCCCTATTTCTCCAAAATCGAGCTTAGTTGAGAGCATTCATCAAATCCGGTGGCACCCTCGGATATCCAAAGACGGCGGTGATAAGCCTTTGGGTTATTCGAGTATTTCGTCGTGCCATAACGGTTGAGGGAATGCCCCATACGTTCTCAGACGTTTTCATAGACACGGTACTTTCGCGGCATCCCTTTTGTTGGGTTTATGTGACGATATCTGATAGCCAGTAACTTCAGCAGAGAGCATGGAAGACAATCGCATAGCTGTGTTCACCCGTCTAAATGAGCTTGGTTGATAAACGCGATAATGTGTTCTTGGAGTTTCTCTTTGACATTTTTTTTTAGGCACACTGTTAGAGCAGAAAGGCCATAACCCTTTCAAGCCCGGTGTTTTGCATACGTGATTTTCCATTTCCCGAAATCAGCGAAATTCGACAGTTTTTGGGATGGTTAATTTTTATGCATCGGTTCATCACGGGCAACCGCTTACCTTGCACCACTATTTCTCTGTATTGGCCAAGAAGGAGGTTCCCCAAAATTCTTGACGCCGGAACTCGTGAGGCGATTATTGCCACGATAAAATGCTCTTGCGGACATAATTTATAGCATCCTAAGAGGACGCACCGACTCGGTATACGGCGATGCATCCATTTGCTGATAGGGGAGTGATTAAGCAGCTTCAACGAGCATGGGTTCCCTTGCATTTTTCTCTAAAAATCCAACCGGCTGAGACACGGTATAGTACCTTAGCCCGTGAGCTCCTCGCCATTAAAATGCGATCGGCATTTTAGGTATTTTCTTGGACAGGTCGGGAATTCCCATGTTCTGGACCGACACAAACGATCCATTTCGCCATTAAATAACGTCATGAACGGGCATGAATCCGCATGAAGCTCGTCATATGGATCAATGCCCCAGTTTTCTGATTACAGGAAGTTTCAAGGATGGAACGATATGCGATGCTCGTAGATTCATGTGGATTCCATTCACGCATTAATTTTTAGATTAGAAGCTGCGTGAGGCTCAGGAAATCAGAAAGTATTTCGTTCTCAGGACGACAGTCTCTCCACTGAGAGAAGGTTAGCTTCGTGGTTCCAAGACAGTGTTCTTGCGCCTTATGACAGTACGTCCTTTATGTCCAGATCTTTATCGTAAAATGTTTTTCTTACTTTGCATTCTTTATCAGCATCCTGGAGTAGGTTCAACAAAGTTAAGTTTTGTCACGCTTTTGTTGGCTGGCATCACTTGTATGAAAAATGGAACCTCGGTTGCATTTCCTGACAAAACAAAGGTCATAAACACATCAAGTCTCTCGAAATATTCTTCCTCCTTCGGAAGCCTGGTATATAGTTTCATATTGACTGTCGGCGCTCCTCTCAGAGGGATTTTCCTTATCCTCCTCATGATTGATCGCTTTACCGAGGTGGCGAAGCTTTCATTCCGGTATCAAGCCGAGTAACTCGTTTGCGAAGCTTTGTCTTTCTTGGATCTCGCGTTTTGGTGTGCCTTCCACCGTCACCACTGATCAAGGCAGACAGTTCGAGTCTTTTCTTTTTAAAGATGATGAATTCTAGGCATCTCGATGCGCACACCTGCTACAATCTGTCTCGAACGGCAATTATCGAACGGTTCAGTCGTCCAATTAAGGCATCCCTTGCTTGTGGCATTGAGACATGGAATATGATTGAACGTTGCCTATTAGTTCTTTAGGAATTCGTCTCCTTAAATCAGAAGTTCACTCACTTCTGAGAACTGGTTTATGGACACCTTCGATCTTCTGGTGTAGTTCTTTGACAGCACTATATTCATCCTCCTGTCGATCTAATTCCTACGTTATCCTCGTCTGAAGAAAGTGCTTCCTCAATTCGGAACTATCCGACTCGTTCTACAACAATCATTCTTATATTCATTCTGACCTTACTTATTGTATTAATGTTTTCGGTTCGCATTGGACTGTCAGAAGGCCTTTTCACCCCAAGTACGGTCCCTTTCCGGTCCTGCGACGTTCACCAAAATTCTTTACTGTCCAACGACCAGGTAGAGAGGAAGTCATTTCTATCGATCGACTGAAACCTGCCTTCTTGGAATCAGAACTGTCTGATGACATTGATCTTGTTCCTCCTTCTCCAGGTGTCTTTCTTCCTGTGTTTCATACTCCAGTTCCTGAACCTACCGTCCCGGTTTCTTCTCCTTCGTTACATCCAGTTTCAAGTGTCTTACATTTTCCATCAGTTCCTCCTTCCAGTATCCTACCTCAATCTTCCGACTCACGACTGGCGCCTCAACCTAAGAAGTCTGCCTTACGACGGATACCTCGAAGTACCCCTCTTCAGATTTGTTTTCCGGCTCAGCCCTGCACCTTTTCGAGATATGGCAGGCCCATTCGGGCACCTCAAAGGTATCCTTTGTGATCTGTCCTCTGACCCTGCCATCATCTCTAGGGGCTGTAGGGGGTTCGCCCGTCGCATGGACTTGTTGAGGTTTGTGGTTTGTGTGTTGGTATTGAGGTACTTTATGGATCTGTTTTAGTGTTTTACTAGCTATTTTTGTTTAACTGTGATAGGTTGTAAAGGAGGAGCCTCCTAGGGGTCTGCCCATTCCTATTGTTTGTTTTTGTTGTCGAGAACACCCTTGTTACGTTCTCCTTTGAGACCGACTCTTGTGGCAGTTCTTCTACTTATACTGTCATGTTTCTCTTTGCTTTCCGTAACTGTTTCTTGGAGTTTCTTTTGTCATTTCTAAGTTACTAATTATTTATTATTCAGATTACTATTTTCTTTTCTTCTCAAAAAACAAGGAATTTGTAAGTGCCTTATATTACTTTAGATTTAATACCAAGACAAGGATTTTGATTATCTTTAACTACTTGATATTTTTAAAACTTAAATTACCATAATTTTCCTGGTAATACATTATTGAATAGCGAGGATATGGCTTTATCTTAGTTAGTTTTATTTAGTTTTTGATGAACTCTTTCTAGTTATTTCTTTTAATTGTCGAGTTCAGTATATTGGAGGAACTCTCGTAGTGGTGTTCATGAGAGCATTGTGATATTATTAAGTATTAAAAACAAGCTTATTAAATAGGACTACACAATGGGTCTTAATTGTATTTGAAATGCAGCTTGATATTTTTATTCTAGCAATTACTATTAGTTAATTGTATTTATTGAAACATTAATAATCATTATTTTTATAAATATATTAAATACTTGTATATATATATATTATCGAGTACACATAATAATTATTTACGATCCTGCATTGGTCATAATCATTATGGTTATAAAATCTGTAACCCAGCCTTCCTACTGATTAAACTTACATTGTTATAAACACCATATAATTTTCCTAGTGTTGTAATATGTATATAAATTACTAATCAACAGTATAACAAAGATAGAAGTGAGTAGACTATTTCCTCAACTTCTATAGAGGCTCTTCGCTCTTTGCAAGACCGGACCAAGACGACTGGATTTGAACCTCTATGACTGGGCAATGCGGGTGTGCTGTGACGGGTAGTTGGCGACTCTTCAGCACCATTATTCAAAAACGCAGGAGTCCTTGTATTTACGCGGTCTTTCCACATGCGACCGGGGATGGAAGGCTCTGATGAAGGCGAGCAAACATGGTGTGGTGGGGGTGATTTCTGTGTGGAACGGAAGGTACACGAGGTGCCTTTCGTCGATTTCCGTTTGCTGACCGTACGCATTATCCATGTCGGTAACTCGGGAAGACGGGTAGTGATCCATTCGTATTCGATGCCTAACTGTACTGAATCAACGATGAATGGGCAAGGTAAGGTATTGCCACGTGTTTCGAGGACGTTAAGCATACACGTACGCCGCACGAAACACATTATAACTCTGAGTACTAAATCCGTGGTAACCTCCACAGCGCGCGTCACACAACATAACTATGTATGTACCTTAATGCATCCGTTAACTTTTGAAACGAGCGTTATAACAACATAGGTTATTTTAAAAAATGTTCCTTTGTTGCTCTATCAAGCCTCCGAGGTTTCGCAGGGTTTGAATCCCATATTTAAATATTATATATATATATATATATTATAGTATTATAAACTATATATTATATATATATATTTATATATATATATATTATATATATATATATAATATATATATATCATATAACTATATAATATATATGTAATTGTCCATTCGCCAACATGAGGTGGTTAATCCTGAGAAGGGTATTTTACCTTCACTTTATGTTCTTTGTTTAAGATTAAATAATAAATCGATCATGCAATATTTAACAACTACAATATAAAGAACGAGGGTAGGACAGGATGGACCTGCGGTGATGTCGCTTGAAGGGAACTCGATTGCTTTAAAAACTGTTCTTGACAACTTTTTTTGGGTTGGGTAGGCTCGTGTAAGCATCGAGTATCATTGTTCATTTCGATCATGGGTGGTTAATCCCCGGAGAAGGCGTAATTCTTTATTCCCACTTTAAGTTCTTTGTTTAAGATCTAAATATAAATTGCGATTAGCATTTTACTATATATTATATATATATATATATATATATATATATATATATATATATATATATAATTATATCATATATTATATATATATTATATAGTATATTAGGGATGGGCCGGGATAACCGCACTATCGTTGCGGTCTTCACGGCAAGTTTTTGGACTATCCGGCTAATCGTCCGATATCATTGTTATCGGCCGATAACGGATAATTCTACTTCCTAGTAGGGTTTCATCCCGTTGGGGAAAATATTCCAAATAATTTTGAAAATATTTATATATATAACTATATATAATATAATATATATATATATATTTTATTATTCATATATATATTATATATTATATATATATATATTATATAGATATTATATATTAATTTTTATTGTTTTAGAATTTCGATGTTGGGTAACAATGTTTATTTTTATTCATCATTTGTGTTGACTGCTAAATATCCAATTTATCTGAAATCTGGTGGTGACACGTTTCATAAATTTTGGTAAAAATATGGTATATAATAATTCTATTAATATAATTATAAAATATTAAATACATGGTAAAAACTAATTTGATAGTTATAATCCAATGTTATCTTAAGGGATCCTCTCTATTTTACACAAATTTTATTCTCCGTTTAAGTATTGTATTACTAAATAGTAATTACCACTGCTTGTATTTAACGTGTTTAAGCATTGTATTATTTACAGTATATATACGCACACTGAATTTTAAAAAAAATACGAATTTATTCTCAATGTACCCCTTCGGTGATAAATAAAAATCAGACAAATGTAGGGCACAAAAAATAAAATGCATGTTGGAAATAATACTACGTCGATATTAGAAAAAGTGGTGCTACGAATAAAGGTCAATATAGATTTAAATTTTATAGGACAGTGCGAGAACTAATTAGCGATTTGAGAATTCGGTCGATTATAGTAACATCAATTCATTTATAATATTGAACATTTGACATCAAGAATAAGAACACTGTTTAAAACATGATCCTTTGAAAAAAAAAAATTTCGGTGTTGCTATCAAACGTAAAAAGATGGCCAACGTGTAAAAATTTGTGGACTATATATTTTGGCATTCCACTGAAATTCCACAATTTTTTTTGTTAGTCCTCTAACTGCGGAATCATATAGGCCTTCTGCTAACTGCAATTCCAAACAGTTTCATTATCGAATTGCAATCCTCATTTATTTGGTATTTCGCAATGGCGGGATTGCGGACTTAAATTGCGGAACGGGGAGGCTGGATGATATATATATAATTATAATATTATATATAATAAATATATATTTATATTATATATATATAATATATATATATATTATATTATATTATATATATATATATAATATAATTTATAGAAATAAAATAGGTGCGAAAAAAGTAATAATATAAATAGGTTATGTACGATAATTCTCGTTCCCCAATTTTTCGCGTCAAAGTCATGAGTCCCCAGATATTTTTCTTTTCAATGTTAAGGCGAACATACGCGCACGCGCGCGCGCGCGCACACACAAACACACACACTCTATGATAGATAGATTCTGGAGAAGATTATAATTTTGTTTTTGAATGATGACCTGACTACTAAACTATTGCAATTTAATTTTCAATTTTAATTTAACTTTAATTTTATTTTTAATTTTTTAATTTTTTGCCATTTTTTTAGTTTTCCCCGAAAGAATTGACACAAGATATAAGGAACATTTATTTTTTTATGGGTACTGATGCTTGAAAGTAAGTTTGGAACGTACGCATATATTTTTTTGGAGTTATTTATTAAAATAATTTTAATTTTTTTTTTTTTAGTTTCTTGATAAAATATTTTTTCAAAATATATTAAGTTTTGTATGTAGATATAGTTTTTTTTATATATACAGGGGCCACTTTAAATTAATCCTATATTATATATACATATACGTATATATATATTACTAATCTATTTCTCTATATCTATAGTCTCTCTAATCTCTACTTCTCATTACTCATCTCTCTAATATATATCGATTTATCCTCTTTCAGTTTGAAAGGGTTGCTCAATTTATTATCATTGAGTATCTATCGCGAATATAGCTATTAGTATCTAGCATAACTTATTCTTTGAAGAGAGATTGTATACCTAGCACCAAATGTAATAAAAAATAATATTATTATTTAATGCTCATATTAATTACACATTCAAAAGGTTATTTAGATATATTATACCCAGTAAGCTATACAGGGCGGATTTTCAGAATTGTCATTGGGCCGAGCACTCTGTATTCAAAATTTAAAATGGTTATCTGACTTCGTCCCTCAGCGACATTCTTTCCCTCTAATAAATCTGTTTATGGGTTTTCTATTTACTTATCAAAGGCTATAGTGTAGGTTTTCTTTCTTAAGACATAACACAGGAGAAAAATAATAATTAATTCTATAAAGTCATAGTTTATAAAAGTTTAATAAGCTCAATTTAGAGCAGTCTTTTGCAAGGAGATATGTGCCCATTATGTAGGGGGTAAATGTGGGTCAGCTTCTTTTTAATTCCTCTTTTAATGTATAAATTCAATTTTAATATTAATTTTTACTAATATAGAATGTTTATTAATAAAGTAATTAAGTTAAAATTGTAAAGTAATTTAAAATTCATATAATGAAATGAATAAGAATAAAAATGTGGGCCATTCACACGCATCATATATCGTAAAACACATATATCGAACACTTTCTTGATTCATATTATTTTCACCTATATATAATTATTTCAATTTTTTATTTTAATTTTACCTATAATAGTAAATTTTCAGACAAGGTGAGTTATATTTAAATAGCTATGTAATAAAAAATCGCTCAGACATCAATTAATAGGCTCATAAAAATATAATAAATAAAGAGAAGCAAATTGGAATATGTTACGTTCTAGGAAAAAGATAACAATTAATCATATCTAATTTTGAATCGGGGGGTGCTTCGGAATGTAATCGCAAGCAGAAGTTATGGCACCCCACAGAGATATTCCATACTAACATAAAGCGTTGAATATGAGATTCTTTGTAGAAAAAATTTATAGATTGTGTCGCGATCAAGATGTGTACAGCCACTTACTCTTATGTTCTCCCTTGATATGACGGAAAAAAATCAATCGACAAATAGTATGTCGCAAGAGCTGCATTGGAGTTAGGAAATAAGAGCAATTTAGAGTGGGGTCCTTTCCCTAAAGATGGGTTTTTATCTATAACATACAAGCGAGAGGTAATACTACTTTTTCCATTTCAAAAAAGGGCTTATAGAAATAAAATCTCTTGGCTATATGTTTCATGAGATGTAGATGGAGAGGAATAAAATATATAACTAATCTCAGTACGGACTTATGTCAGTAAAAGCAAATAAACATCTCATGCAACTAATTTTTGTGGTAAATGAAAAAGTGCTAAAAGAAGTTTCCATCGTAGATATTGCAAGTTAATTAGCTATTTAAACAGTAATTATAAAAATATAAGTTAATATTTGACTCATCAAGACAGATGAAAGAAGATATCTCATATGTTATGTTTATTTATTTTATTTAGTTAACGCAAAAAAAAAAAAACTAAAAAGTTTTTTCCTTCGTCTTGTATAGTAACAACTTGCTCTGGATTACAAAGGTTATTTCGGGTAGATGATGTTCATCTATTTTCTGAGTAACCGGTGGAATCACAACAAAGCGTATATCCGGTTGCTCAGTAACGGACACGGATAATGGGATCGGCGGCCACTCACAATTTCTCTGAGTGATATATAATCATAAACTTCACTTTGAATTTACGTATTTCCATTTTCCGTTTGCAAAATTAGTAGATCAGCAGGCAATAAGGTTTAATATAGCAGTAAATATTAAAATTTTCTTGAATTTGGTAATGCAATTGAAACTTATAAAATTTAATGATATATATCATAGGTTATATTTTGAAATTGATAGTCATCGAATGCTCTATGTTTAATACTAAAAAATTTTCTACTCATATGAAATAATTGAACATTGAATTTATTTTTTAATAGAAAATTCTGTCTACGAAGATGTGAAATTTTATACTATTTTATAACTTGATTTTTAAGATATTACTTATAATAATTTATGTAATATTAAAAGTTTATACTATGATTTTACAACTATCGGAATAAGAATTGATGTATATATGATAAATTTTTTATTTGGTACGCTTTGAGGAATTTTATGTCATTGATCTTACTGATTGGTCGGTATACAACGTAGTTTGTATTCATCTAGGGTTTGGATTTCCAACTTATTATTGGCAGAATCGCCGATACTGCACGTAAACATTAATGCCTCTTATGAAGGCTGAAGTCCTTCGGAAAATCAAAGTTATGCCGAATTAACGCAGAAACTTATGATGTGATTGTTAACAATCGATTGTTTAGTGAGAGGTCATTGTTGCACGGGCGGAAAGACTTTAAAGCAAAAACGTATAGCTAGATGAATAAATAAATCAGGTTGAATTAGTAAGAATAAACGGTATAGGTACTGAATACAGATAGGTATATGAAGTTTTTAAAACCATGAGTTTGTGAAGGAAATAATATATTAAAAAAGTTTAGGTTTAAGATAAAGTGTCTTATGAAATATGTTTAAGTTCGCAACTCTCACTCCAGGATAGTTACGCTCGGATCGATCAATGCTATGGTAGTTGGAGAGTATGGGAGCCTCGAGAGCATCAATAATAGCATCGTAATTCCTCTTCATGATTTTGCGATAACAAAATTGGAAGTAATTTTAACATAATATAAAGATATGTATTCTCAGCTTTACAATGAGAGCGTATAGATGATTGCTGCTCTGACTGATGGACAGTTAGAACTTATAAGAAGGGTTATACGTCGAGGAAGATCAACACTGTTTTAGTGGTTCAATTCAAATGTATGACTGAACTGTAAACACAACTGATAGGTATAGATGTTCCATTATTTGTTGATGTTTTGATGTGTAGAAGAGAAATTCTCATCGCGGCGTGTGACACGCAGAATATACATCATCAATTGCCATCAATACATCTCAAGTGCAAGAGATCAAAGTATGAGCTGAAAGAGAGAGAATTTATTGATTATCAATTTTATATGATATAAAGACTTATAAAGGATGCAAATTAATTATTAATCTCATGAGGATTATTGCTAATTAATCTAATATAAATAACTATTATATTATGGCTGTGATATAATTGTTTGTATATTTATTATTGTATTAATTTATTAATTGATGTTTGTGATTTTGAATTATTATTATTATATGATATTAATTGTTATGGATATATTCATATTCTTTATTTATTAGTTCAATTATTATTAATTAATATGCATTTATTCTATGTAATTATTATATTATTTTCTGGATTACTCTTATTATTAGTATATCAATTATTTATTGATTAGATTATTAATTTATTACTTAATTTATTATTTTTATTATCTTTTATTAAATATAAATTTTATTTATTTTTTTATGTTATTTTGATTAATATTTATTATTAAGTAACACTAATATGTATGTTGTTTGCTTTCAAAGACATTCTAAATTGTATTCTGTCTAAGAAAGAAATTTTCTTATAGTATGGTCAATTTCTGAGAATATTAAAACTAAATACTATTGATATAAATTGCGTAGAGATGTCCTAAGGTCTTTTGTTCCGATTCAGCAGACTTCGACAATTATTTTTCAAGGAATAGTTTTATTTGTTTATATTTTATATATTTTGAATATAAATATAATTTAAACTAATAACAAAAATAAAAAAACAAAATTAATAATTAATTAAGAATAATAATTAGCCATTGAACCTGAGCTCGTGCTTCTCTACACTGCGTGAAGCGCTTTCGGATGGTGAGAGTAGTAGACGTTGTGTTACCCAATTTTCAATGTTGCTGAAAGTGGACTGTAACGCCGCTTAATTGAATACCAACGATACCTCAACATGAGAAAGGTTCGCAGCATAGAGTATAACGCGAGGGTAAAATATTTGTCAACATATTAAGGAAGGAACACCACAAAATCCCGATAACAGCATAAAAGAGGGCTTCTCCATCATAGCAAGAAAGAAAGATTTTATGAATTGCGCCTCGGGGAATCAATTGCTCTTAAGGAAGCATAAACCAGTAATAAACTCAAATATAATGAAATGTCTAATTTTTTAAAACATATTTAAATAAAAGGTCAACGTAGGTAACTTTTCTAATTTAAAATTATTAATTTTGTTTTTTTTATTTTTGTTATTAGTTTAAAATAATATTTATATTTCAAAAATTGTTAAAGTTTAAAAAGATAAAACTATTCCTTGTGAAAGATGTCCGAAGTGTACGTGACGCCAAGCTTGGTCCTGTTTTTAATCAAATAGTTTATGTTTATTCCAGAATAATACTAAGGAAAAAAATCTCTTCTGTAGACAGAAATACATTTAGGAGGCTTTAAAAAGCAACAAAATCATAATCATACATTAAAATAAATTGCTGATATTGAGTTTTTTAGAAATATTTTCTATTATTTATATTATTATTATTTCATTATTGATTATTTTTTTATTATCTATTATTAC
>JABUQX010121300.1:55000-60000 GCA_015478945.1 Trachelipus rathkii
ATCTATCGGGACGGATCTTCATCTTATCTTCTATCTGATTCTTCTATCTATCTAATCTATCAATCTATTAATCTATCTGATCTATCTGATATATTTAATATATATAATATATATTATATATATATAATATATATATATATATATAAACATAAATATACAACAAAATTTAAATTCTGATAGAATGTACAAAAATTATTAAAATTTAATTATATATATATATATATTTATATATATATATATATATATATATATATATATATATATATATATATATATATATATATATTATATATTATGGCTCATGTCCTTTATCCGCCTCCAGGGTAAGTTGAACCCAATTTTTTTTTTTTTTTATAATCTAAATTAGTAGAAAAATTAATCCTGAAAGCTCCTCTTGCGGCATACTGCCGTTTTATTTCATTTATTTTTTTTAAAACAATGCATTTGAGTGAATAAATAATATTACAAAGAACTACACATTATATATGTAACGTATAGAGTAAGAGGTATCTTAAGAGTTTTAGTTAGTCTTAAATAGATTTTAAACTATACATAAGCAAAGGTCAGCCTATGAGTTTAATTAGTTTAAAAAAGATTCTGAACTTTTTTTTTTTTTAAATAATTTTTTAGATTTAAAGCTGCTTAATAACAAAGTTTCAATTTGACTTTTGGCATTTTCACTTCATTTATGAAATGTGTTCGATTTCATAACAATCGATGTATATATGATAAATGGAGGTGAAGGCGGATACATCGACATGATGCCATATATATATTATATGTATAATATATAATAATATATATATATATATATATATGATATATATCATAATAATAATATATATAATTATATAATATATATTATATATATATATATATATATATATAATATATAAATTGTGTGGTCGTGAGAATGTCAGCAGTGCAATCCTATAAATTGTACGATCGAGCCGCCCTCGATATATATATATATATAATATATATATAGTATTATATATATATATATATATTATATATATATATATATATATTATATATATACTATATTATATTTATATATGTATGTAATATATTATTATAATATATAATATATAAATATATATATATAATAATATATATATATATACTTACTAGGTAGTATATATATATATATTATATTTTACGTACTAATATTTAATAGCTGTGAAA
Organism: Trachelipus rathkii; assembly: GCA_015478945.1. NCBI lineage: Eukaryota > Metazoa > Arthropoda > Malacostraca > Isopoda > Trachelipodidae > Trachelipus > Trachelipus rathkii. Next base: position 56,189 of record JABUQX010121300.1, read on the forward strand.
AAGGCTTTACTTGTTCGCATTATACATATAAAAATAAACTAAACGAACGTAACAGTAATCTAACCTATTTCCTAACAAACTTTAGCTAACCTAACCTAACCTACAACTAACCTAATATATGAGAGAGATTGAACACGGTACTAGCTTAGCATTAATCACGCTTTCTTTTTTTTTAACAGAGTTACCCACCACTCACGGGGCTGCGGCCTCTGAATGGTCAAGGAGGGCGCACCGGAATAAAATGCCGGGAAAACGGCTCACCATTTTATTGCCCAAAGACTAACGCAATCTCTTTGGTGAGCGCAGACGTGGGTTTTAGAGGGAACAGGCAACACGCATTAAATACCATGTTGAGAAAACAACAGATGGCACAGCGGGGCTAAGGACGTTCCACAGAACAGCGCAAATGGCTTGGAGGGAAAGGTGGAGGCTTCCCACTTACGAGACGAAGTCTGGGTTTCCGATGGCCTCGCAAAATTCATTGCGAGAGCATGGCAGTCCTTGTATTATCGAGGGCGACGCAATGGGAGGTGAGAAATGCGAGTGCCAACTCCCTGCGCAATATACCCGTTAGCTAGATGAACCTAATAGATGACGGAAAGAGAGGAGTGGCGCCAGACGTCACGTCGAAGAGATAGAATGGGGGGTCTTAAGAATGAGTTTGAAAACAATTGTGGTGGACTAGTTTAGGTTTTAGTATCTTTAGCTTTAGTTACTCACTTCCTGTTTTCCAATGAGGAAGGGTGTGGAGGTTGTCGCGGAAGCCCAACCCAGATGTGAGCCCACACAAGCCTCCAAACATAAAAGGACCAAAGGGCGAAACTCAAGGCCTTTGATAAAAACTGGAAGTAGCTGTTAGGCGGGATTTGTTAAAAAATTTCCCCCAAGAACTCTGAACAGACTCCCCACACGGGGGGCTAATCTTTAAGGAGGCTTTAACGACCCTTAGAAACGCGTGTGTTATAGAGGTTTGTTTATGTTAGACAAGAACTGTTTATTTGTCAACAGGTGAGCTACGTTAGAAGGAGGCGGTTTCGATTAAGAAATAGGCAAGACTTAGGAGGTGTTTTGTGAAGAGGGAAGATGTAAAGAAGTTGAGTTTTTTTTCAAAGAGTTGAATTCGACAAGGTTCAGGCGCCCAACCCCAGAAATCCTAATCCAGGTGGCCAAGGAATCTAGAATCGGAAAGCTGAAGACGAGTGGCCAACTCTAGATGCAAAAGAGGGAGCCAATTTGAAATGAGTGGAAGACGTATGGAGACTCGAGTCGAGGTCATCAGAGTCATCAGAGGGAGAAGTTCAACTGAGGAGATCGTTGATCAAAAGGTAGAAGAATGAAGTTGGTCATAAACTGAACCTTGAGGAACACCACAATTAACGATGCTGATAATGAAGCCATCAAAAAGAAAATTAGGTCAGAGAGTAAGCAAAGAAGTAAATCAAGAAGCCGAAGTGGATCTCGTCGTAGGAGTAAAAGTGAAAGTAAATCAAGAAATAAACTCGTCAAAAGCCAATTGATATGTCGAGCGCGCACCACCACAAGACTATCCCCATAGTCCGTAAAGGCAGAAGACCATAAGATCAAGTTAGAAATATATAGTTATTTTCACCAGTTTTTGACTCGAGCCCTCGAAAGCCATGACTGATGATCTGAAAGAAAGGAATGAGACTCCAGAATGAATCAACAGGGAAATGAGAGTTAAGAAAAGAGTTTTCAAAGATGTTTAAGCATAGAATACAAGCTGAGAGCTATAAGGACGAATGTTGGCAGGACTCTTAGATGCGGCTGGCCTTTTCATTGTTCGTGGATTTGCTGGCACATATGCGCGTTCCAGCAACTGAGGAAATGTACTAGATAAGGCATAGAGAACGTAGAGTTTGAGAACGAGGAGACAGGAGCCTTTAGCTCAGAAGCACACTCCCCTCAATATACGGGGAGGAATGCCGATCCGGGCTCACCTAAGCCTTACCTGGGACGTTCATAGATCTCAGAATCCATGCACCCGATCATGCGTAATTGCGTAATCGCGGAAGTAGGCACATTAGAAACCTGAGAGGAGAATGAAGCAGGAGGGAGAATGCTCCGGAATTCGTCAGGGTATTAATTGGGATCGAAAAACAGGAGTCGATGAGAGATTAGCCTTTTCAGTAGCGAGAGTTCGCTACAGAATCATCAATAGACGCCGAAAGGTGGAGGAATGGCAGATTATTACAAAAGTTATTAGAGACTGCTTTTAGCAAGAGGCCAGAAATTTTTATCAGTACGCGAGAGCCAAGTAGGTTATCCGCATTTTTCTTTTAGTGAAAGCGGCTTAGCCTGTCTAATAATGCCCTGCAACGACTCCGGAGCAGAATGGAAATGTCAGTAAGAGTGATAGGGAGAGACGTAGAGTTTTCATGCCGATAAGCAATGTCGTCTCTGCCTGCAATGGAGCGAGAACATTCTCCATCGAACCATGGATTTTTTTAGAGGAAAAAGATTTAGTTGAAGATGAAACGAACCTGCGCTCATACCCTCGACGATTACGGCCCTACCTTTTCAGCAGTGAGCGCAGCGTCCTCACGAGTCAAAGCAAGATTCACTCCAAGAATAGTTTTGCAAAGAAAAGAACGCAACTCCCCAATAGCCCGATTTAAATGTGCCAGAAAGTAGTTTTTGACGGGCTAATGGGAGCTGCTGGAGAAAAAAGTTTTAATGAATTAATGAGCTACAAGATTGTGGTCAGAGTTACGGATAGGAGGGAAAATGGTGTATTTATATCGAGAAAGGAGTAGTTGGTGAAAACATAAATCAATGCCGTGCTCAAGGAATCTGGTTATGACGAATTGGTATAGTGTGTAGGTTCTTTAATTAACGGTTGTTTCAGATCGTTGAGAATACTTAATGTTTTTTGGCTCCTCCCCTCCTGCATCAGTTATAGGAGGACCAGACTCACTCAGTGATTAACGTTGAAATCCCTATAACTAGAGGATCTCAGCATTTGGATGGGAAGAAGTAACAGCTCTCATGAAGGTAGTAAGATATTCAAAAGGAGGTGAAAATCTTGTTCTGTTAAGGGAGCAGTAGCAGAAACACAAGATATATGGTAGTCAGTACGGGATGAAAGATTTTTAAGCCATAGCAACATCGATAATTAGGGATTCAAGAATTCTTCAAAGAGACGGTGTTACAGGAGTGTTATCATGTTTAATGATAGGCAGCAGACTGCCCACCATTTTAGTCTGAAATTTATAGAAAAGGTTCATAGTTAGAGATGATTAGTTTAATTTGAAAGAAGAATCCAGGGCTAGCTGGTCCTCAGACAGTAACAAAAATGTCAGGTAGAGAGGTTAGCGAGGTGATATTCCACAGATTCAATGGTTAGTTCAAGCACGGACGTTTGGCAATGTCAATAGAGATCCCAGAGCTGCGCCCCCCCTACATCTTCTCTGTCCAGTCATTCAAGCAGACAGCCTCACAAACAAAACACACAATCGACCATACACAGCCCACCAAAAAAACCCCTGGGATTTTTTTTTTTTATACTAAAAAAAAACACACGCCAACCCAACAAACAACACACACACACCACACACACACACAGCAGCAACACCCACACACACACAGATTTACTCACATAAAATATAAAAATAATAAAAGTAAAAAAAAATAAGCAGTAAATGCATTAAAAACCTAAAAATAGAAAATTACTCTACTTTTGTTTATAAAAAAATGAAAACAGATACTTAACTAAATTAGTAAGCATGGCGGTAAAGTATGTAAAGTATATAAAACCCTTAAAAGTTAAAAACACCACACGACGCACTCGCACA
>JABUQX010121300.1:65000-68652 GCA_015478945.1 Trachelipus rathkii
TTCGTAGTCATTGAATCTAATTGCTCTGAAGTGATCCATTGATGTCTTGGTCCTATTCATATAATTTTTGCTATTCAATATTTTGTATAATATTTTCAAAACTTTTTATTTTATTTTGTTTAATTAACTTTAAAAAATTGCATTTTTTACATACTCTTAAGCAGTAAATTCAGTAAATCGCTAATCAAACACCCTCCTACCCTTCATTGATCTATTGATCTATTGATCTATTGATCTATTGATCTATTGATCTATTTGATTCAAGTCATGATTTCTATTAAAATTGTGTATGTTTTACATACTCTAAAGCAGTAAAATCAGTAATATCAGTAAATCAAAACTGCCTTCCAGCCACCTCCTACCCTTTATTGATCTATTGAATCTATTGATCTATTGATCCATTGATTCAAAGTTTCTTTCTCTCTTAGTATAATAAATAGTTTCTTGTGGATAAAAGCGGGAAAAGAAAATAAGTTTTTATTTTTAAAGCGTCTATAACATAACATAAGTGCAGACTACATAATCGTTTACATATAAATTTTTAGGCATCAAATATTTTACAAGTTATTAAAAGAAGACTATATTTAAAAAACAATTAATGAATAAATACAGTATACACCACAAATTAGAACTGATAGATTGTACAGGAAACAAAGGTCTTACAATATTGAACATTAATTATATTTTTAAAAAGATGTTTACATATATGATTATCTAAACATAAAATTCTAAATGCAGATGAGGTCAAGGAACCCCTATACAACATTATTTTGGATTCTTCATACACAGCTATCGTGACAACTTGTTCGAAACATCGCCGAGGGAAGGTGTTGAAGAATAGAGTTTCCAGATGTCGGTAATCCAATTTCACAGAGCTAAGTTTCATTATCAGGGCGAATACCAACCTAAAAGATCTTCTTTCGTCTTCTAAAGAGGCATTTAATATTTCTTTCTTCATTCATTCGGTTAATTAATTCAAGATTATATTTCGTACTCTGTTAATCTCGATGATTTGAGGATGTTCCAAATACACCAGAACTGAAATTGAGGATGTCAAACTTTGATCCAAACTTGAGACTTAACCCTAATGTTGCCTTTTCTCAGGATCTTTAAGATGATAGCATTTACAAGCTGAAAGAATCAGGCTGTGAGAATCGTAGGCAATAAATTTACTGTTTTCAGCATAAGTCTTGAGTACACCTGTACCGTTATCGCTGCAAGGATACCAGTATTTGCAATAAATCGTGAAAAAGGGCGCGACACATTGGTAGATGGTGGAGCCGTCGTATATCAATCTCAGTAATCACGAGAGATAATGGTTGACGCATTCACGTGCAAACTGAATACTCTAAGACCGATGTGTAAATTTAAAGGCGGACGTCCATAGCTTTCAGAATAGGCAATCGTGTCTCATTCCTATTATTAAACCTTCTGAGGTAAGCTCGGCCAGTGACGATGTTAGGTATCATTAATTACTTTGATAATCCTTGGGTAAATGTTAAAAATTTTAGTCTGCAATTCTCTTGATTTGGGAATATTTTGGCTGGTACAGTTTCAAAAGGAGATTCTCTATTTCCATAATGTTTAAAGGGAAGATAACTTTTCACTTTTACGCATAACATCAGAGATAACCCCAAGTAAATTTGAAAATAGGCTTTGTGGTCGGAAGTTGGGTGCGTAGCGTTGCTTTGAAACATTAACGCAAGATGAGGAGTAGTATAGTTATACTGTACGGGTGTCACATGATGTAGAATAAGTCTTCCTGAGAGAAGTATTATCACCCGTTTTACACGTCCATAATGATCGTAAGTGTTTTTTTAGATTTAGCAGCATTGTCCCTCAATGTTTCTCTACATCTTTTAAATTGTAATATTCACATGATTGTAAATGGGACTGTTTAGCATCATCTGAATATTTAGAAAGTTCAATATATTCGATAAGGTAGACTTGCAGCTGATTGCTCCTATGAGAATTTTTCGATTTAAACAAACATTCAATCAAGTGAAAGTTGGAAACATTGTATTACAGGAAAATATGTCTGCGGTGGGAAATACTATGTGGGTCGGTGGATCTGTGAGATTTTTTGAACCATCTTTCGTTTACTAACTTGTCTTAGATATAAAAACACATTCGAAGGATCAAGAAATTGGTCAGAAGTGCCTGGTATATTGAATTCGAGAGGTACATCTTGTATTTGTTTAATGGCGTGAAAACTGGGGTTAATACTATAAAATGATTCACTCACACTGATCTGTGTAAGGGATTCACAGAAAAGAGATCCAATTCGCTCTTACAACAGTCGGGGCTGGAGGGATGGTGGAGAAAATGCATCTTGCTACTACAAATCCGCTTGAGCGTATAATGGAGGAGAGGTAATTTTAAACATTCCTGTGATATACGAAATAGATGCCAGGTTATGTATTAATTTAGTAAAAAAGGTTACAACTCTATCACTGATAATTAGAGGCAAACCTCAATACACTTTTTCCTTTAGTGGTCCTTTATTATTCGGAGCTTTAATGGTTTTTTTACGCACACCTAGATCACCTTTTGACCAGTCATCTTACGCTCGTATTTTTCGTTTTTTTACACATCATCTAACATTCATACCTGAAACATAGCGTTGCGCGAATATTTACAGAACTACGAGGGTCGACACCCCATAATATCTGGATTGTGTTTATTCCTGTTCTGGCCGCTTTTTTGCAGATGTATTTACCCCTGATTTTTAAACAGGGGAATAGGGATCTACGAAAGACGAAGCAAAATCCTCCTAAAACCATATCCCCTCTGCATTCTTGAACCCCTGAGACTCTTTCTCTTTCCACATTATTATTATTATTTTACGGGAGCTTCTTTCTTATGTGTATTTACACACTTGCTGTCCCATTTGTGATGGTATGGTTTGCCTTCGATTTCGATCTCCGTTATAAAACGGCGAACTGGAACTCAGCTTGGTCTTTACTTCAATAGGTGTAGACGTGGAACACTTAGGAAGCCTTATAACTTTACGTCCTCTTAGGACAAATGAAACTACTCCTTAACAAGAGGCTTTTAGTAAGTTTCCTCATACTGATGGGTCTACATATTGTATAAACATAGGCCATGACCTGGATTCTTGAAAACATCTATGTAGGCAAGCATAACAAAATGTATGAATCTTGGTGTCATTTTTTGAGACATACTCTTCCATCGTTTGTATATAACGCATTAGATCCTTTAGATATGGTTTTGATACTTAATTTCCGATTTTATTTCTGGTAATACATGTGAAGTAACAAAATTAACGAAACCGATACTGAAGGGTCGGAACATAAATAACTTATATCTTTCAGGTTCACATTAGATCTGAGATTTGTTAAAAGTGTTAAAACACGTCTTTTTCGTTAGCGGGATTTATTAAGCAAGAAACACTAAATCTGTTACATATTTTGAATTTCTTCAAATTTTCGGTCGTTTTTAAGTCTATGAACACATCAGTAACCGATTTATAGAGACCGTGCTCAGATAAATAACTTTTTCAACGAAACTATTCATTGGTGCCTCGTTTCGATGGAATGCATATTAGTTTACTTTTTCTAATACATTTTTAAAACATTATCAACATTTCTAAATATCGTAATCTCTCTCAACAACACACAAACGGGAAGGG
>JABUQX010121301.1:27500-32670 GCA_015478945.1 Trachelipus rathkii
TTCTTCTTCTTCTTCTTCTTCCTTTCCTTCTTCCTTTTTTTCTTCTCTTTCTTTCTTCTTCTTCTTCTTCTTCTTTTCTCTTCTTAATTTTTCTTTTTTTCTTCTTTCTTCTTATTAATTATTATTTTATTATATTATTTTAATTATATTATAATTATTATATATTATTATTTATATTATTATAATTATTATTAATTATTATTTATTATTATTATTTTATTATTATTATTATTATTATTATTATATTATTATATTTATTATTATTATTATTATTTACTATTATTATTATTATTATTATTATTATTATTATATTATATTTCCATTATTATTATTTATCCTTATTATTATTATTATTGTTATTGTTAATTATTATATATATTATTATTATTATTATTATCTATTATTATTATTATTTATTATTCATATTATTATTATTATTAATTATTTTTTATTATTATATTAGTATTGATTAATTATTATTAATTATTTTATTTATTATTAATTATTATTAAATTATTATATTATTTTAGTTTTCTTTCTCAATGTTATTTATTTTATTACACAACACATATAATATATATATATTATATAAATATATATTATTATATATATATATAAATATCATATTATATATATTATATTTATATTAATATATATATATCTATATACTGTATCTATTATAATATATAAATTAAATATTATATATATAATATATAATATATATAATATATAATATATATATATATATTACTATATATATAATCGGTCTCATTCATAGCCTTTAATTAAAAATGTCGTTATGCTCGTTTATTGCACAGTGCATATAGGGAATAGCAGGGTTTCACTTTAAATATATATATAATATATATATATATATAAGTCTATATTATATATATAATATATTATTATATATATATATTATATATATATATAATATATTAAATCTTATATATATATATATATAAATATATATATTATATAATATATATATAATATATATATTATATTATATATAATATATATTAATATATATATATATTATATATATAATATTTTATATATAATGTTATATATATAAATATATTGTATTATATATATATATATATTGTAATATATATTATAGTATATATATAATGATATCATTTATAATATAGGCTGGTTAAGTACATTTTTTTCAAGTACAGTACAAATTACAAGTATCTAGAATTGTTCAAGTACCAGTACTAGAGTAGTAGTATCTAGAATTTGTTTCAAGTACAAGTGCAAGTACATGGTATCAAGGTACAAGTACAAGTACAAGAACTTTATGAAAACATATATATATATAAATTAAATTATATATAATATATATATATATATATATTATCTAATATATATATAATCTTATATATTATAATATTTCTATATATATATATTTATATATATATTTAATTATTATAATATTATATATATATTTTTATATAATATATATATTAATATATATTATATATATATATATATATATATATATTATATATATATATATTAAACATATATATATAATAATAATATATATTATTATATATATATATATATATATATATATAATAAATATATATTATATATATATTATATTTATAATATCATCACCCATCTTCTCTCTCCAAGAATGAGGCTTAAGGTGCGTAACATGCACGGAAATAGATAAAAAAACAGTAGAAGAATATGAAGCAAGTAGAAAAGAAAGCCCGAGCATCGCCCCTTTATAACAACAAATTAAGTGAGAACTCGTCCGCATTGTCAGAAAAATCCACCTAATGAGCCTCAACGGTTACTTAGGCAAATGGACCCTCAACTATGACATCTCGTCAAATCGTTGTGCATTATATTCTTGGCTCAGGTGATGCTATGTACCATAACCTCCTCACAAAACCTCCGCCATTCATGCTCTGTTATGGCACTTTCTTCCGCTCTGCAAAGCTCTACATTTTCTATTTCCAGGCATTCCTTTCTGATTTTCATTCCATTTTCTTCTGTCTCCTCTGGTCGATTAACCACCACACTCAACTCTAACCACATACAACCGTTTAAACAGCCGACTGGACATCATTCATCTTTCACATGAACGAAACGGGCATCTCAGTACTTTATTATTCTCTCATCTTTCCCATTCTTCCACGCAACAACTCTCTAAATAAGTTTTCATTTAATCATTTTTTTTCACACCTAACATGATGCCACTCTAAGAATTCGTCATCTGATCACATTTGTTTTAAGATCTATAATTCTTCTCATTCCAGACATAGTCCCCATACTATAACTTACAGGGTAACAACATCCTCAATGTAAGACCTATTGGGCATCAAACTTATCCTTTACACATCCCCAACGATTTACTGATCACCACTTAGTTGCCATTCAACAATTTTTCCTACTTATCAGCTATCATTATCCGCTCCCTTTTCATTTCAACATATATCCTAATTTTAAATTCAGACACTTTTTCAGCTGCTCACCATCTAACATAACTCAACACGACGACTTTCTTTACTCACAACCATAACCTTACTGTTATCTATGTTTACTTTCAAAACCCCCTCTTTTACAACACTTACACTAAATCTCTTAAAACCAGTCTCATCAACTCTCTATAGGTGGTACAATAGGTAGGGAATCCTCCATTCTCCTTTTTCCCTTCTTTCCATTCTCCATCATTTTTACACCATCCCCTGTTCAGCCTACCTCTAGTCTTTCATGACTTCATCCATATAACAATTGGAATCGACAAGGAGACAATAGCAATCCTGTCACCTCCGTATGTTAAACTTATCCAATCACTTCGATTACTCATTTATCTTTTTCGCAATCAACCCCTTCACTTTCGTCCATACATACTACCTTGATCTATTCAGAGCTTACACACCAAACCATATATCAATAACCAAACTGCCATAGAGCTTCCCTATTGTATGTTTATCTTAAATACGCCTTTGCAGAATCCATGAATCCTAATATATAAATTTAATTCTTCTCTCCATCAATACTCCAATTTATTTTGTTTTCAATTTCACAAATTCCTCTACATATAACTTTTTAAACGCATTTTTTTTTGTGCATTCAGCCTTGTTCTTTTTTTCTTTTCCACTCATAATTCAAGGTTCTTTCAGTCATTCTGAGAAACGCACATCTTTGATCCATAAATAATCCAACATTACTTTCCTACAACACTCATAGAAATTAGCTACTCTATATTATAACAGTTATCCTGTATTCCCTTTAATCCTTATATAAGGTGCTAAATATTGCTCTCCTCCAATCCCATCGGAACTATACCTCCCATAAACCTTCTATTTTTGTTATAACAAGCTTCCAAATCTCATATAATCCCATCTGCTTATATATATTAATATATATATAATAATATATAATATTATAATATATATATCTATTATATAATATATGATATAATATTATTATATTTATATATATTATATATAAATATTATAATATAATATATGTATATATTATATATTATAATATATTTAATATATATATATATATATTATATATATATATATATATATATATAATAATATATTATATTATATATTATTGCTTTAGTTATTGCCAAAACTTAGAAGAGTTCGAGACGAATTGGTTAGAGAGTTTGGCAGGGTGTGTATAAAAGGTGAGTTTAGGAGAATAACGTAGAATATAAATAACTTATGGTTGGTGGGGAAGTCCCGTTGTGAAAGTTATCAAGAACGCGGAGTGAGCAGCTTTGTAACAAGTTCTTTTAAATATTTAGGATATATATGTTGGAAAAAAGGAATGGCTAAGCGATGTAGTAAGAAAGTGCGAATTGCAAGGAAGGGTGCTTTGTTTGCAATTAAATCCTTGGTGGGTGTAAAGAGCCTAAGTCTTGAGTGCACAAGGGTCTTACATGAGGTATGTTTTTAACTGTGTTAATGTATAGTACGTGAGACATGGTCTGGATAAGGGTTATAGATTCTAAAGTACAATGTCTTAAGGACAATCTTTAGGGCATGTTAGGTGTGAGAGAGAATTGATAAAAATGAGGAATGAACCGTATACAGAGTTTGTAAGGTGTAAAAAGGGTAATGGGTAGAATTAATTGAAGTACGGTTTAGCTTGTTTGGGTCATGTGGAAAGACATGGATGATCGTGGGTTGATTAATAACCGGGACCGATATAGTGGTAAAGTGTGTCAGGGAATCGACTGGTGGGAGAAAAACGAAGAAAAAAAAAAATAAGCTGGATTGAGTAACAAAAGAATGTCTGGAGGAGTGATATGTGAGTTTTGCATCGGCGCGTAGAAGAACAAGTGCATAATAGAGAATGCAGTGTTTTGTGAGGGTGTATGGTTTGGCCACCCTCGGAGGATGACCCCACATTGGCGGATGCCATAAGTGAGGGTGGGTCCGTTGCGGAATCGTGAAGCTCTGGGCGGATTTTCTGCATGCGGGCGAGTGTTCTCACTAATATGTATAAGGGAGGTAAGGCGGGCTTCTCTTCGCTTGTTCATATTCTTCTGGTACTTTTTGTTTCCGGTGCATGTACGGAGACGAGCACTTTACCCCATTCTGGGAACAAAAGGTAGTTGATATGATTGTTGAATATATATATATATTATTAATATATAAAATATTATATTATATATATTTATATTATATATAATTAATATATATATATATATATAATATATTATTTATATAAAAAATAACTTTACTTCAAAATCGGCTAATTATTTAAAATACATTGATTAAGTAAATAATTAATATCAATAGTATGAAAGATAAAAAAAAAAAAAAAATATTGGCAAGTTAAAAATGCCAAATACTTGCAAGTACCCAAGCACAAGTACAGTAAGAGGCTCAAGTATCAATGTACATAGTCATAGTACTTATGGCTAGTTTAGAAACTGGGCAAAGTGCAAGTTACAAGTCACAGAGTCCCAAAAAATAAATACTTTAAGTCCAGGTACAAGTACAGTAATTAACTTGTACCTGAACCAAGCCTGAATTATTATTTATAATATATATATATATATATATATAATTTTAATATATAATAAATAATATATATATATATATATATATATATATATATATATTATATATATATATTATATATTATCTTGCTTTTTTTGGTTTTAACTTTGTTCCCCACA
>JABUQX010121302.1:0-23452 GCA_015478945.1 Trachelipus rathkii
AAATTTAGGCTATATTATATATATATATATATATAATATATATATATATATATATATATATATTATATATATAGTATAATATATATATATATAATATTAAAAAGATATATATATATATATATATATATATAGTATATAATATATAACAGTTTTTAGGGGGCTCGAGCCCGACGGGCGACACAGACTTCGGCGCCGCGACGTCTTTCCATACCCGTAGGGGAAAGGGGCGGAGGGACCCCCGCTACACCCAAATACCAAAAGAGCGGGGGTTCCGGAGACCTCCCCGGAGGGGGAGAATCGATACCCTGTCGTTCCCACGAAAGGCCGAGAGACCCCGACTCCTGATATCCATGCGGTCCTACCTTTGGGGGGGGGGGGGGGGTACCCATTACCCTTTTTTAGAAAAAACAAAATATATTTTTTAAAAACTATTTAAATGGGTACCCCAAGGGTAGACCGCCCCGATGGCAGGAGTCGGGGTCTTTCGGCATTCCGGGGAACGACAGGGTACGACTATTTACCCCCCCTTCCGGGGAGGGTTCCGGAACCCCGCTCTTTGGTATTTGGATGTCGCGGGGGGTTTCTCCGCCCTCCCCTACGGGGTAATTGGAAAACGTCCCCATCTGCTCCCCGTGCGGCGTCGAGCCCCTAAGTGGGCACGTGATATATATAAGTAATATAATATAAGTTATTAACTATATATAATATACTATATATATTAATATATATATATATATATGATTATATTATTATATACTATATATTATATATATAATATATTATATATATATATATATATATATATAATATACCTATAGTATATATATGTAGTAGTATAATATAGTTTAAATAACAACGACTAAAAATATATACGTAATTGAAAATAACTACAAAACCGTTAAAATTATTACAAAATTATTAATCCAAACGCGTTTAAAAATTTTGAAAATGGTAAAAATTAAACTACAAACAACGCATCCAAAGATTGTTTAAAATTTATTTGAGTCCAAAACCGTTTAAAAATTATTAAGCTGAATAAAAATAGAGCCTATATATTACGGTCTGGAATTTTGGAATATATGTTACGGAAAAGATTTCTTCTGCATTTGTTAATTTTTTTATTATTTCGCTTTTTACACTATGGTCGGTAAGTAAGAAGTAATAATACATGGTCGTGATATAGCCTTAAAATCGGCACAAGTCTGGTGGGTCCATAGGTCTTGCTTGCCTCGCGGCACGTTCTAAATTCAACAAATCGTAAATTTGGCGTAAAAGACGAAATTCCGCACACTGCGCACAGTTCTAGTATAAGAAAACCTTATGGGAATATTCACAACTTTGCGGTCTGTAACGTCAGAGAGGAAGAGGCAGCCAAAAATAATTTTTTTTTATTCTCCTTCACTATTTTTTTTAGAGTCTATGCTGTGTTTTTTATAAAAATGTTATGAAGGGAGTTGTAAAATATTACCATTATTATTATATATATAATAATATGTATATATATATAATTAATATATTATATTATAATATATATATATATATATATATATATATCTATTATATATATATATATCTATATATATATTACTAGTAATATATATATATTTGTGGTTGCTAGGATAAGGGTAGGGGGAGAGGTAACGGTTATGAGAAAAGAGAAAAAAGAGAGTAAAATAGAAGTCATTAAGGTGGGAAAATTAGATGAGAACATTGTGTAAAGAGCGAGTTAGGAGAGGTATGGAGGATAGGTGGGGGGACGTGAGAGGGACGGAAATTAGGGATGTGGAGAAAGGAGTGGAAGAGATTTAAAGGGACAATTTGTGAAGAAGCCAGAAGGGTATGCGGAGTAAAAAAGGTGGGAGCAAGTAGAGAGGAAAGGAATGTGAATGGTGTGATGAGGAGAGTGAAAGAATTTGGGTGAAAAAAGAAAAAAGAGGTCTATGTGAAAGGGTTGGGGAATAGGAGAAGGGAAAGCTGGGAGAATATAGAGGGGTTAGAGTGGAAGCAAGAGGGCGGTGGAGAGGGCGAAGAGACAATGCAAATAATGAATGGTGTAGAAAAGTGACAGAAAATTTGGAAACAGGGAGCAAAATATTCTGAAAAGAAGTAAATAAAAAAAGAAAAGAAGAGGGAGGGGTTAGGGGAGAGGGTTAAGGGAGGGGAGGGGAATGGATAGGAGGGGAAGATGGGGTGAGGGAAAAGATGGGGGAAATATTTTAGAGGATTATTGAATGAACTGGGTGTGGGAGAGATGAGGAGGTTTTTCAAGAGTGAGAATGGGAGGTGAAGAGGGACGGGAAAGGAGATATGGAAATACAAATGGAAGAAATTATTTTAGGGCGTTAACTAAAAAGGAAAAAAAAGGAAAAGTCCACAGGTCTCGATGGTGTGGAGTATGGGAAAGTTACAGAATGGGATGGCAGAGGGGTGGAGGATGGCTGTACGGTTTTATAATTTATGTTGGAGGAAGGAAGAGGTTCCATAGGATTGGGAGGATGGTTGTTTGGTTCCCCTGTATAAAGGGAAAGGGGATAGGATGGAGTGTGGTAATTAAAGAGGTATTTGTCTTTTGAGTGTAGGGAAAGTGTATGGGAGAATACTAAATTGAGAGGGTGAGAGATTTTAACGGAAGGAGGAATGGGGTGACGGACAAGGAGGCTTTAAGGATGGGAAGGGGATGTGGTGGATGCAAGTATTCACAATGAAGAATGCGGTTGTGGAGAAAGTTTAGAAAGGAAAGGGAAGGTGTATGGGTGTTTTTTAGATTAGAGAAAGCATATGATAGGAGTGAAGAGGGGGGAATTAGGGAGGGTGCTGGAGGAACATGGAGTAGGGGTAAATTGGTAAAAGTATTAGGGCCTTTTATAGGAATAGGAGAATGGTGTGTGTGAGAGTATTAGGAGGAGAGAGTGGAAGATGTTTGGAGTGGGAGGAGGGTTGAGCCAGAGGGATGTGTACATAGTCGCCGTGGCTTTTTCAATTTATTTATGGATGCAGTGTTTGCAGAGCATTATCGATGAGGGGAGGGAGGAGGGGTGGAATTTGATGGATAGTGGGGGTGATAGATGGGAAGTGAACATGAAACTATTTGCGGGATGATACTACCTTGGTTGCGAAGGATTCAGAAGGGTTGTAGTATTTGGTGAAGGAGTTTAAGAGAGTGTGTGGACAAAAGGGTCTTAGAATAAACCCAGGAAAGAGTAAAGTGTTAGTTGTTTTGAGGGAGGAAACAGGAGAGGGGATGAGTTAGAGATTAGAGTAGGAGTTGTAGTATTAGAGGAAGTAAAGGTTTTCAGATATTTAGGGATAGATTTGGTAAGGAAGGAGGGGTGAAGGAAGAGATAGATCATAGAGTAGGAGAAGGAATGAAGCATTGAGTGGTTTGAGGGAATTATGAAAAGGGGGGGATTTAATCACATAAACTCAAGATAAGTATGTTTGAGAAAATTTGTGTTCCAGCGGTACTGTATGGGTGTGAAACATGGGGTTGAATGCTAGGTCCAAGAAAAAAATTTGGAAGTGTTTTGAGAGTGAAAGGGTTGAGAGCGGTATGTGGGGTTAGAAAAAGAGAGAGGATTAGGAAATAGGGTAATAAGAGAGAGATGTTGGATTGGAAGAATTGGTTGTGGTGAGAAGAGCCGGAGTAGGGATGTTTGAAGATGGTTTGGACCATCTGGGAGAGAAATGGAGGGAGCAGAGGGTGGTTGAGGAAGTTGTGGGAGGCGGAGGGGAATAGAAAGTGAGAGGAAGGGGAGAGACAAGAAGAAGTGGATGGATGGAATAAAAGGAAATGTTGGGGAGAGAGGGATGAGGGTGGCAGGAAAGGTACGGGTGTTTGCGAGAGATAGAATGGAATGGAGGAGGTGGGTGAGGGTGAGATGAAGGAAATATGTATTAGGGGAAGCTGCACGTACCACTACCCCGCCTTTGCGGGAATAAGTGCTTGTAAAATATATATATATAATCAATAATATATATATATATATTATATTTAACTATTAATAATATATTATATATATATATAATATATAATATATATATATATACTATATATATATTTAGTATACTATATATATCATATACTAGTTTATTATAGTATATATATAATCATATTATATATATATATATAATGGTTAAAAGTTACTTAATGCCACACACAGAACGGGAGGTCGGATGAAAAAAAAATTTCACAGGTAGCCCTCTATGATACATAAATATAATGTTTTAAATGGAGCAAAAGAATTTTTGGTAATTGTTACCCAGAGGGGGTTCAACCCCCGATTTTTATGAAATCACAGGAGCTATACTCTAAATAAATAATAATGAAGAATAGTGGGAAAACGAAAATTGTCGCTCTCTTTTAGAAACAAAAGTTACAGCCTCTCAAGTTTGGAATTTTAAGCTCAAGACTTCATTATTGATCAATCCAGGTTAGGTCTCATTTCAGGCCCCTTAGTTACTTTAATGATAAGATTCTTGTGCTTGTAAACACAGAGAAAAATCTATGTAGAGATTGAACCAAATTCTTATCATAACCTGAACTAGGAGGGCCGTAAAACGAGTACGAGGCCCACTAATTTTTATTATATTATTTTATAATATTAATTTTTATTATTATGGGAAAATTTTTAACTTTTGAGGCTGTAACTTTTTTTCCTAAAGAGACTGCCGAAATTTTCCATTTTCACTTTATTCTTTACATTATTATTTTATTTTAGAGTATATCCTGTTGATTTTAAATACTTTACTGCTAATGTTTAATAATAAATAAACAATTACCTACATATTAAGGTAAAATAGTTAAAATCGAAAAATTAAATTTCTCCACAAATATGAATTTTAAGAGATGTCTGTCCATCCGACCTCCATATGGTGGTTCCTATTCACCACAATCAAGGAAAGTCTGCCATGAGCTTCATTTAATTTAAATTTACTATTATAATACATAAGAAATTGGCAAAAATTATTTTCTTACCATAACTTCATAAAATGAAGGTGTTTTAATATAATCTCATATAATGGGTTTTAATATAAGGGAAGGACAATAAATATGTACTAGCCAAATTCAAGGTTTAATCACTTTATTTTATATTTATATATATATACCATATAATATAATTATTCTATTACTACTAACTATATATCTAAATTTAATATATATACATAGGGATAATATATATTAATATATCTTCTATCATCTACCCATAGTTCACCACCATACACCACTCAACTGAGGCAAAGCTTTCATAAACTAGAAAGGGGGTAATTGCTCAATTTATTAAAGTCTGAGCAAGACAGAGCACAAGATAAGCTTCCAACGAACCTAAACTAATCATGAACACCCTCAGGACGACCGCACCATGACGAACCTGGGTCTTTCGGCGTAGTGGCAAGTGCTCTAGGACCGCTGAGCTACCGGACGCCCTTTTGGTGCTTGACTATTAATTTTATTATTTGGCTCAATTATAAATTCCTAGAACAAAATGAAACTTCAGTATCACTCCCAAGAAAGTGTATCGATATATTTTTTTTCCATTCATATTCTTGTTCTTGAGACTATATGAAACAGATAAGTAAATTACTTTTTCTAAAATTGTCTCTGGCAAGGGAACCACCCCTGGAGAAGCCCAGGTACACCAAACTCCAGCCCAACCAAAGACATCAGCCAGGTATACCAACAATTAATCCAGCCACCTTAAAACAACCCTAAATTAAACACCTAACCACCAAGGAAAATTTCTGGTCACACACACCTCGTCGTAACCTAATATACCAAGTAAAAATAATTGTCTGTCGCACAAACGCTACGTAATGAGATTATAGCCAAAATGAATGTACGTCAACAAGGAGGTAATTTGAAGATCCCTATCTCGCCAAGAGATAGCCAAGCTAGGAATATCAGTTACTTCGCCTCCACAACATAAACTCCTAAGTAAAAACTAAACCAAATGCCTGCAGACATGCGATGAAACGGAATACACAGTCAGACCCAAGTTTCCAGGTCCACCGCTATGACCTCATAAGACCCTAGCACAAAAAATTTTTTAACCGCGGCTAGTACCGTATGGAGCAAGAACATATCTCACGCATAAGTGACATCACCGTAAGAGCGCAAAGCGATCTAAATTAACCTAACTACACGTCTATCGGACTACTAGAGCAATACACCTTAAAGAAAGAACTTCTTCCAAACCCTAGCTAAGCACTAGGACAAAAAAAAAGCCTTCTAAGTGACCACCTACTCGAGCATATTCCAAAGACTATCCTGCGTTCGCACCGTCTTCCACCTATGCCGAGTACCAACAAGACTTGAT
Organism: Trachelipus rathkii; assembly: GCA_015478945.1. Taxonomy (NCBI): domain Eukaryota; kingdom Metazoa; phylum Arthropoda; class Malacostraca; order Isopoda; family Trachelipodidae; genus Trachelipus; species Trachelipus rathkii. Next base: position 6,315 of record JABUQX010121302.1, read on the forward strand.
TATTGTTGCTTATCAACTTACCTTACACTGGTATACTACACTGATTGTATACACACAATCAAGAAAGAATTATCCATCTCCTATACATTGTGACTCTTCCGTTCTAATTAAGGTGAAGTCGAGTACTCCAGCTCAAGAGGGATGAAGACGTCACCAAGCAAAATTCAGTATAATGACATGCGATTTTCCGCTCATAACACGTGACACAACAGAAAGGAATACCAACACAATAAATATCTTGAGTCGCCACACCTTACAAATGAGTGTGAGTACGCCAACAGAATCGGAAGTGGAAGCTTCACACCTCCCTATACATTCTGGAGTACCCGATAAAATAAATTCTGCGAATCCTACCCTAGCGTTAACAAGGATACCCATTAAAACTCTCTCGTGTGCCACCCTACGTACAGAAACCCCGCACAATACATTACCCAAAATTCGTAAGTGTCAACCCCCTAACCAGGATAAAATAAAACGATACCAAGTAATCAACCTTTTATTCTGATCCACCCTACCAATTCTCTCTGTATGAATATCACTCAGATTAACCAAATTTCTTTTTTTACCTTCTTTATCCTCCCATCGCCTTCCACTGAATTATGATGATTGTTCCAATCAAATTCCAACGATATATATATAATTTCGCACCTACAATAAATTACATGTTAAATTAAATTAATAATTATAATTAATAATATATGGATTTATGACCCTAAAATAAAAATTAAAGTTGACCAATAAACTTTTCAACAAAAAATGAACATAACTCCCCATGGAAATCTGTTATTATCCACACCCTCCAAACTAATGAAGATTAATTCCACTTTGAACATTTTAAATTAGAACGATGAAACACTTCCGCCCCCTTGCACAAAGTAAATAAGTGTTTTGTAAACAAGTGGTATTTGACCATTAGAAATGAATATCTAATCCATCCATTCTAATTTATGGAATGAACAGCTCGAATGTTCAGAATGATGTTGAATTAAATTCGTAGCATTGCCCTCAGTTACGTCACGCGTATAGAGACTCCTACTCTTTTCGCACAAAAAACTTCCCCTGTACGTAACAACTCTCACATAATTGATTTACCTTCTGGCGTGTGACCCCTTCCCACCCACAAACCATACCCCGATATAGGATATAACTAGGCTCGATGACAGTAAATTTGAAATTGGCTTCTCAAATACCTGCTTACCACTTTTACTAGAAGTAACGACTCTTCTTGACTTTCTTAGAATGTATTATAGGAAAATCCAATGGTTTACTTTTTCAATCGAAAGTACAAAATGCCACAAAGAATAAATACTTAAAAGATCTTTAAAAGGTTATATTTATTAAACATTTAAAACATTCAAATCCTATTAAATTAAAGTTCTATAGTGCCCAACCATTCATAAATTACTTAAGTGAAGTTCTATTATGAATCTCCTTATGTTTGCACATAAAGTAAAACTTCTGACTGCATTACTCATGTCTATCACTTTGACATTACACAGTGATGCCTTCCCACGCATGTTCCATATTCATCCATGAATCCCTCACAATAAAGACTTACTGGTTCAAGAATCGAAATAAGGGCTAAACCCTACTTTAGAAAGGCGATGTTAGCGAGAGAAAAAGTTGATATCTTCGCTCCAACGGACCTGAGAGATCCACAATACGAGACGATGATAAACCAATTTTACATCAAAAATTACTTATCCACAAAATCAAATTTAAGAAGATGGAGTATTGTTGTCGCTATATAATCTCCAATAATAGGGGGATTTATCCGTACTTCAGATAGGGAGGGAATAGTGTGATCTGACACAGAACACTTATCTATGCAAATACGGGGGGATAGCCAATTAAATCAGTAGTTAATTCTTTCGCAACGCGTATGTGGTCTTTGGAGCGGTTTATTACAGGTGTGGCTTTCACGGCCCCTAAAAGAATAGTAGAGTTATGTAATAGCCCCTTTATTTCTCTAAGATCACAACACTGGCAATTATAAAATTTAAAATGTTAACTAACTTTTCTTCTTCCGTTTTGATATGTAATAGAAGAGAAATTATTTATTGCGTACTGTTAGGATTACTACCCTACAATTACAAAATGTCAGTACATGACGAATAAAAAGTAACATTAGGAAATTCATTTAGATTGAAAGATACCCAATTATTCTTATAAAGAACTCTCGACTTCGATTGATATCATCATATCAATGAGGTGAGGTCTATTGATCCCGGAAGTAGAGACCACACCCGATCACTACGGTGTGGCTGGCCATTGTGATATTTGAATGCACGCCTCCTAAGTTCAATTGTTTTAAATATGGCATACTCCTACTGTTCCTTCCACTACTAGCTAAGGAATAGGTGTATTGATACCATCAAAATAAAACCACGTATACTACGTGATCCGTCACTTCAAGACCTACTATAACTATACAATCAAGCCTAAAAAAGAGTGTGCGATTTAAATTGGTTCCGCACTCCATAAAATGTTCGACCTCCTTGGATAGAAAATTTTTTCTTTATCTGTGCAAACCGTGTAAATCTGGTTTGTACTTTATAGTATGTTGGACGTCTGGACGTTTTAGGTGTATGCGCATTAACGCAGAACTGGTTATTTTTATGGTGAGCCAAAAAAATTGCCACCGTGTTGTGATTAATTCTCATTAGCTTGAGCGCGGAGTGGTGCCGTTCCGCATAACCCTAAAACATAAGAATTCTATGTTTGGCGAGTAAGACCCAGAGTGTTCGTTCAGGTGTTGTCTGGTTTCGGTGGCTGATGTCAAGCAATGTGTAAGTATATGAACAACAGAGATATACTTTTTCCTCTTTGATATTCCCAAGAGAACTCTGTTTTTATGCCTCTATATTGCTCCGAGACCACATCTTAAGAGTACTACGATTGGCTTGAAATAGATCTACGACTCCTTACCCTGCCTTCATAGAGAGTTAGGAGAATGTCCGCGGAGTGAGATAAGTCCGAAAACTCAAAGTAAATTTCTAAGTAAGTGTTTTTTGGTTGGAGTTATTATTACGTGGAGTCCGAGGCCCAGGGTGCCACTGGGAAAGAGGAGCAAAGATAATCTCTTTAAGAAGTGCCATAAAAATGACAATTAGACAAGAGAGTATAATGGTCGATGGACCACGAGATACCTTAACATAGAAATAAAAATTTCTTAAAAGCGTTCCTAGACTCGTATGAAGTTAATTAGATAGTAATTTTTATATGCCTCCTACTATGATATAACCCTCTCAGAATTATAATATCATTATCCACGGTATATTTTATATATATCGGCTACAATACGGTATTGAGTTGATTAAGATATAAGCTCATATTAAAAGTAGGTATTTAAGATATAAATTTAAGCAATTTATTATTAGTACACGGTAATTATACTAGTATCATACTTAATTAAAATGACTTAATGATATAGTGAATATTGCAGTTCAAATTAGTAACAAATTATAATGTATCTATGTTATCCTTACATAGATTACTTACTATCCTAAGAGCCTAACAAAAATAGCAGATACCCAAAAAATATCTGTCCAAACAGTAACCAGGTCCCACAGTTATGACAATTGAAATTCGTTTGCCACCAATTGTCTACAATACTCACGATACCAAAAGAGTTATTCTTTTCACGATATTCCTTAACAATACGATTATCTTCTGGTTGAAATAAACTAAGGGCAAACAAACCTTTATCTCCGGTTTTCTTCTAATATTTTTTTTGGTTTATTGGTTCATTCTGGGCGTGTATTTCTCTTGGCCTTAAAGGGCAACCCACCATTCTCTCGCTTTCAATAGTTATATAAGACACAGGTTGTCTGAATGGCGTTAAGCGCGACAAAGAATGATAACTACATTTTTCGTTTATTGTAGCCCACCAGGAAGGAAAATTTTTAAGGGTGGATAGGCGAAGACAAGACATCATAAAAGTGTAAAGGAAATGAGCCTAATGGTAACCCCATTTTGAAGTAACAGTCTATATCGACGAAATCTGCTCCTGCATACGCGCTCCAGAATACACTGTTGTATATAAACGCCAGACAAAGTGAGAATCCTGATCCGACTAGATGTGCCCGACATTGGGAATATAGGGCTCTAAAAGAGAGGAGGATGTAAAACAAGTGTTGGTTCAATAAGTATATATTTTTTCTGTTTGTTATCTTTGGTCAAACTAAAAAGACGCAGATGATCTATATTTTTTAAACACCTAATACCATTAACTCTCGATCTAAGGCTTTCCATTACCTTCTCCACTTAATTTTATTAGGTTTACTACGAAATTAGAGAAGTGTGGAAAAAAGTAAGGCCATATGGTTTAAGTGTGTGAGTTCTATTGTGAGTATGCGATTTTGGATCTAAGTGTTTTACTAATTGAAGATAGTAGTATCATACAAAATTACTTTTACATAATCATTTCACTTGTGCTGTGCTTTATTCTTTAGTCTCCTCGATGCGGTGTCTCACAGTCAACTCCTTTTATCACTCATATCAGTCTTGGGGATCTTAAAACCATATTAATATTTTTCAAAAAGTATAGACAATGCGTAAACCTAGACCAATAGGATAAAGAAGCCTAAGTGAAATTTAAATATATTTATTGTACAATGAGTACCTATGAGATTGTCTCAGACATTCCAAGTTTTTCATCATAGTGTATTAATTTTATTTTATATTGGTGACAGTAGTAGCCGCTGTAGCTCTGTAGAACCTAAAGTGATATGTAGACGTGGTCTCTTTTGCAATGCTCGCTTCTCTTTAGATTATATTGAGATCCTAATCCCAACTATAGTTTAAATTACCGCTTCTCCAACATTAGGACGTTGCGACTCAGTAAAAATTTGTACCTGCCACATACACCGAGAAACAATCGTCCGTTGTGTATCTCTAAGATTCTGAATTCGTTGGTCTCAGGTCCTCCCAGAGCGCATTCACCTCGCACTGTAGGAATGCTACTATCCGATGGAAAAAACGGTTTGAGTGTATATTGTTGTAGTAATAAATCTTTGATTACCTTGCTGGCCGCAATAGCATCTCTTCCTTTGAATGATCAGCGTATTACCTGTCTTTAAACCTTTAAAAGAATATTCTGACTTACCTATTACGAAAGATAGTCTCAACATGAGTATATATGAATACTGATGTATAATCCAAAGCTTGCCTACAAAGAGGCTGGCGAAATATTCTTTCGGGCTTTTCATTCACAAAACCAAAATGATCAAAAGAAAAGCGTCATCTCATCAATAAATTAAGACTTCTGCATTAAACTTTATATTAATACTTTGTATAAAAACATAAAAATTCACATAGTAAATTCAATAAAACAGAGATATAATATATACTTTATTTATGATAAACTTAAAATAAGGTTTGTAAATTATTATCCAGATTAAAAACATTTTGCATTCGTGTAATTGCATACTATTCATTATTTAGACTAAATTAAAAATAATGCTAATGGAATAAATGGCCATAGTATAAAATTTATATTAAAATTACTTTTAATAAGATATTTTTATAATTAAAAGTATTGGAAATAATAAAATTATATATTAAAATGATGATATTTTATAGGTTTTGCTGCCTTTGCGGAATTCGCTTTGCATATAGATGCTAGTTTAGCAGAATGAAATGCCTTTTGTTCTCGGACGAATGCTGGGGAGGGGAATTCTTTTGAGAACAGTTATGAAAGATAAGCTGAAGGGGTTTAATTCTGGGGATCCAGGTCCGAAGAAGACTATATTGGTTCACGGGAATGTTGTTTAAGTTTATAGAGGGATAAGTGGAAATCCAGAATAGTTTTGGAAGCGTAATAATGTATAGAGAGGATACTATGGCGATATAATCTGGTTTAAAGATAAAGGAGGTATAGAAAAAGAGTATATAGGGTTATTTTTTATTATTTATCGGCCAACATTTACCAATAGGTTGTAAGTATCAAGTTGAGGGAACTTCCAAAAGGTCAACCTAACTGATATATTTTAAGTATGTATGATAAGTATTATTGATTATAAGTATAATGTACTTATTATATAGTGATAGTCTATAATATAGTCATTATAGTGATTATTATATTACAATAAGTGATTGTCTGAGTTATAATATTATTAAGTTATTAGATATTATATATACTAAAACTAGTACCGTAATGGACAAGTGCACTTGATAATATAGTTATGAGAAGGTTTCCAAAAACATATATATATAAGAGTATAATTATATATATTTAATATATAATACTTAGTATATATAGATAGGTAATAAATAAGTATTTTAATATATTAACTAAGTACGATATAGTATCGTATTGTAAATGGCTCTACTATTATAAGTATATGATATACCAGTATACTTGTGTGATTGTCTGGTACCCGGTATATTATATATATGTCTAAAATATATAAATATATATAAATCGTATTTATAGTATACTATATATATATATTATTAGTGTAGTAATTATATATGTTAAAATAAGGTAGTGAACTATATAATAAGCAGTAATAATAATAATAGTGACTATATATATATATAGTACATATATATTAGTATATATATATTATTAACTGGGAATTTTGATAGTTAGGTAATGTACATTATAGTAGATGGGTTAATGTTTAATTACGTTATATTATTATACTTACATTTTTCACCATTTGATTTAACTATATATATATATTTAATTTATAAACGTTAGTGGAGTGAGGTAGTACTATATGAGACTTAAGCAATCAAAAATATAGATCTTTTAAATAATGAACCACCTAGTGTTTCAGATATATAATATTATATTATATTATGAATATATAATAATTGGACTAAAATCTTTAGGCGAGCAGGTACTATAGTAGTGATTATAATTATATGTTTAAGGAGAATGTAAGAATTGGATTATAAAAATGTAGGAAGAAACGTTAATTAGAGAGTGTGTATATATTCTTGAAGGTATTTGTTTGAGAGTGATGATTTAGAAACTTAATAAAATGGCTAGTGTAAATGAACTTCCTATAAAAATATATAAATGAGAAATAATCTATTTTTTTAATTGTGATCCATAATTAAAGTAATGTTGTCTAGCTAACTTTAAGTGTTATTGGTCTCCCCAAATAATATGTTTTTGTAGGAGAAATTGTTAATGTTGGCTTAATTGTTGGGGTCGGACATGTAGAAAAAAGGAGATGAGGAAACTGACAGAAATTTACGGTGCTTTGAAGTATGTGTTTTTCATGAAGCGACAAAGAAGAAACTAGTATTAAGTAAGTTGCTAAGTTTTGTTGTGTGGTATTTATTCAATACTCATTAGGCATTAGTGCATCTTCATTTTATTTCTGTTCAAGATGTTTCCTTATTGAAGCATTAACGAGCGTGGGGTTCTAGCTACTTGATGCATATAGATTTTATTCCCAATGCTTGTTTCAGGCGTAAGTGTCTATAAAGTAATAATTATGGAAAAAGCAACACGCGCTGGGTCCATGCTGCCGGTATGTGCTGAAATCTTTATTCAAAATTAGTAAAGAGTCTATTGCCAATGAACTTTCTATAATTTGTTCTTCTACTCAACTCACATTATGGATCATAATGTGATCTTAGATGACAGGATATTCCTACTCATAATTTAACCTTAGAAATGTAGAGGGAAAAATAAATAAGTGTAGGTTATGATTATAGAACTGGATGTCATATAATGAATTGTAACTGTGAAGATACTTTCACTATGAATGTATAGTAAAAATGTACCATCATTCCAACTTATCTTTAAAGCTTGATTATTCTAGCGATAAGTTGACGCTAACTAATCATGCTAAATAGATAGTATTTATAGCTAAGATATATTACTATTATATATATACATAAATGGTATTACAATGTAACATAATATATTAAAGAGGGTACTGTTCAATATTATATAGGAGTGTACTAACTTTTCTGTTTAGCTTAATCATTGAGTATCAGGGATGGTCTACTAATTTAGCCTTAGTTCATGGCATATCTAAGTGATCCGTGTTTTAGTCTATTTGGTATGTCATTTACCTCTGTTATCATCTATTGGTGCTAGGTATCAAGAACTATGCTGATATATAACATTATAAAGTATAGTCGAAGTTTGTGAATAAGATTATATCAAATTATTATTGATATGTTTTTTTACCTGCTATATTCAGGTACCCTAGCGACATTCCTATCACATTAATCTGTTTTTAATGTTTCAGTAATAGCTACTATTGAAACAGATATTATCTATTGGTTCGACCAAAGAAGGGGCTAAACATAATACGGATACTATATTTCTAATAGAATATATATTTATAAAACCCAATTAATATGTTTAGTATATACCCGGACTTAATACCTCCTTTTCTATTAGGCTACTCTTTAAGCTACTTAATTGAATAAATTTCAGATTCACTTGATCTATATTTGGTTCATTACATTCTCAATCCTTACAATGTATATAAAGCTAGAAGACGGGTTCCCTACTCATCACTATTTACTACTTTATTATATTCCTATAACTCCTTGTCTGCTCTTCTTACTATGTTTATCTTTTATTAATGTATAGTGCAAATATAATAGCTTAATAATCTCGTAATTATTTTGTCCTATTATGCTATTTATTAAATCAATACCTTCTTACATCTCCGAGACTGCTATGACTATATTCATGCACTATACCCATTATTAGTAATGTGCAGAAGATTAACTATCCAACACCGTTTAACATATTATGATGGGCCATGAGGCTGTTTGAATCGTCATATTCTTTTTGTGTGGTATGAATATTTTTTGCTAAGCCTCGATGAGAAGTGAGGCCGCTCTACTTTATTATGGTGTTATTTTTATTCTGTGATATTTTAGATTAAGTAACGATGTGTAGTACTAACATTACTTATAGGATAAATTCTATTTTCTCATGTCAATTAGGTTCAATTTATATGGGAGATCAACATTGTGTTTATATTTAAATTTATACCGGTAATTGGAGACGTGGTCTAGAGGAACATTTTACTACTCTTCTAGTATAGCTATAGTCATATTAACATAATATATATTCAAATGAGACAGTTTACGGAACAGAAATTATTTCCGTTACTAATGTAAAGACTAGTTAATTGAACAGTAGCGTTAAGTGCAGCATAAACTATTATACTAATCATTACCCACTACCTAATAAGTATCAAAATTAATTTGTTATGGTAAATATAAATGATTGGGTCTTAATATTTAAGTTGTTTAATAATAAAATGGGGAAATAATAATGATTAAATAGTAATTGATTTAAATTATAAAATATTAAAGTAATATAATGAAATTAATTAATATAAAACAATACATAAATATATACATTAAATTTCATTTAAAATAATTAATTATATTATTAATAAATATTATAATAAATATATAATAATATAATTATATGATGAAAAATTATTATTTTATATTACTAGTACTGGTGTGATATATTTAAATATTATAGTTAATCTATGGAGGTTTGAATATAAATAATATATTATAATCATATCCCTTATTTGAGTTGTGGTGGAAAGGAAGAGTAATTATAAATCACACGCAGAGCTCTAATAGTTGTCGGTTGCGTGTTGTTAGAAGCCGACTAAAGGTGAGACTATACGAGGTGGTGGTATGGGTTGCTGCCTAATATTATATATATCTACTTAAACTATCTTCTTTGAGCCGTTTTAGTGAGTTAGTGGCTAAAATTTGCAATGCCCTCGGAAGATTGGTCTAGAGGGTATGAACTCGCCCGAAAAGACCCTTCTATTTCCTGCAGAAATTTGTACGTACACCTCGTTACTCTCGAGGTTACGAATGTGGGTTAGATGTCATTAGAGGAAAAATAGGTTTTGTAGGAGAAAGAAGGAGATGAAAGGTTGTATTGTGATAACGTTGTATTTAGAGAATATGAAGGTGGGCAGCAAAAGTTCTTTGAATTTTTGGTGAATACCAGCCATGAGTTTACTTGAAATATCACATGAGTGAGTGAATAAAAGAATATATACCCGGAATTGATAATTTATATTAAAGTTAGCATGAGTGTTGGTTTTGTAGGTGTGGGAATGTGTATGCCGTGAACATAGGGTGGGAAATATTGAAGTGAAGGAAGAAGCGGGTGAGGTAAAAGGAAGTATTATGTGCACATAATGAGTTAGTTTTAACTTGAGAAGTGGACCTGTGGGTGTGTACCTAAAAGTTGCTTTAGTATATAGCTTTTAGTGTGTGATGGTAGTCCCATAGTAGACATTCTAAATGTGGTATTAGATAAATACTTATAGTTTAATCAATAGATGTGTTAAAGAAATGTAAGTGTCGTATGTGTGGCTGTTTGACGTTGGTCCATCTGAGGGAACGTTATTGAGACGGAAGTAGATAACTGAATTTTTGGGTATATCCTGAAGGTGATGTTATGGGAATAAAAGGGGGTGTGAAGTAGTGTGGACTTCAGAATCTTTTGAATCGTGTGATCGGCGGGTTGGTTACCACTGATACCGGCTTCAGGATGGAGGTTGTGCAATTCAAGAAAATTAAAAATAGGGAGGGATTTAATGTCGACAAAATGGTTTGGTGTGTGTGGTAGTGGGTGTCGGTGGAGGCACAACGATTGGCACACTCACTGTAGAAAATAAGAACAAAAGGTCAATGTGAGAACATGTTAGGATGTATCAATGGTATATAGTGAGTGATTTATTTGTGATGTTTTCGCTAGCAGTGTAGCTTTAACGCGGGCTACCCTTGAAGATTACCGGAGTTGACGGGAACTGGTGTGATTGCGAGGCGTGATTAATGTCGTGTGACTTGGCTGTTACAGTGTTCTGGATATACGGTAAGGTACTTTCCTTTTATTATACCATCAAAGAAGGCGTACTCTCGCTCTCCACTACCATGAAGTGGTCTTGAGTGTTACTACGTTCCCCCTGACGTAGCTTTAACTACGGTACAGCTATCCCGAAGTAGGAAAAGGTGTAAGGTCTGAATTAGTAGTTGGTGAGAGGTAAGGAGATGTTGAAAGTAAGTGGGTGTGGATCGTTGAAATTCAGTTGACAGGAGGATCTCTATCGGAAATAATATACATGAGGTCATTTTTATTCAAAGTCAGTTCCTGAATTTATTGCATCCTGTGTGTTAGATAAATTAGTTAGTTGGCGGCTTTGGATTTGGAGAGAAGGTGATCGAAATGGAAGTAGTCGTAAAAAAAATTGTGAACAGAGTTAACATAAACATTTCTCATGTGAGGAGCGAAGGGAATAAGTAATAAGTCATATGTGTAAGAGCGCTCGTAGTAAACGGTTGATGGTGAACAAGTTGATTTACGAACAGTCCTTGGTAGGATATGTGTGTGTATATCAGAGTTTTGTGATGCTAGAAGGTAAGAAAGAGGAGGTTTATCTTACCGACGAAGGCTGATGATAAAGTTTAAGGAAGGAGTAATGAAGATACCCGATTAACAGTGAATCAACTCGGTGTGGAAAGTGCATATAGGGTGAATATAAAGCGTGTAATAGTGTGACATGTTACAGGATGTCAGGCGTAGGTTCTGCAATGTATCCTCAAGCCAAATGATGAAGATCAACAGAAAGATGCTCTGGACGCCCCATTAACTAAAGCGTACGTGGAAATAAAAAGAGTTCAATACCTAAAGATTGTCTATACCGTAGGATGGGTTGAAAGAACAGAGGTAGGCTAAGGAATTTGAACGTTTGGAAGGAGCCTGTCAATGAACATGCCCGTCACAAAACTGTCATTCACCCATATTACACCAAGAGGTTTCTCTTCTTAACCCAAATTCACCTCTCCTTCAGACACTCATTTGTCTGGACTCAATCACTGGTGCAATGACCAGGGTCGTGGAGTGTGAAGAAGGATCAACACACATCACACACGCTCGGACAGTTACTGTCACGGTCTTACCAAAATTGCAGACGAGCCATCCACAGTAGGCATGGCTTAACCAGAAGGGAACATAATAGGAGCGGGCTTAACGTGGAAAGGCAAGAAGCAGAAGCGGTAAGAGGTTGTAATAGAATATGATGAGAATGCAAAATATAAAGGGGTATCCTGGCTTACGAAAATATATGGAACAACGTGTGGAATAGGGTATTTTGTGGCAATGACCTGGGACTCCAATAGGTGCCGTGAATAGAGATTAGGAAAAGGAGGAGTGTGGAAAGAATCCGAGCCCCTTCGAAAAATATGTGGATCTACCAGTACCTCGCGTCCCTGTAAAATGGAAGAGGTGATAGTGGGATGTGTTGTAGGGTGTTTCATATGATTGGACGTGCGCCATGAGATAAAGGGATAAAAGGTAATTTTTGGGGATGAAGGTTATTTTGTAAGAGGTTTTTGAGAAGTAGATAAATGTGGTCAGGTGAGATCTGAGAAGAAGTTGCAGAGAATGTAATCTGCCGTATAGATGAAATTCATGTGTTTGAAATCGGTCACCACGATGTGCGGAGGGCGAGACGTGGAACAATGTTTGATGTGGAATTTTGGTAGCGCTGGTGTAGAAGACAGAAAGCGTATAGATAAACTGAAGACGGCATTAGGATTTGAATATAGTCCAGACGCCGAATTGGATGGAAGAGGAGAGAACATGCACGTAATGACCTAATCCTTGTAATGATTATGATTAATGAGGATTGTGACGAGTGCTGAAAGAAAGAGGGGAAGTGTGACTGATAGACATGATACTCTATTAAGTGTCAGGGAAATATAAGGTAGGATGTGTATACAAGTATAGAATTAAGTTGTTAAGGTGAAGTCTCGCGGCTGCACATATCAGTCTGGCAATTAGGATTATGGTCGAAAGATTGCGGTGCCTCCTCGAGACTGTGAAGATCCTATGTCTGGTGTAAGAACAGGCGGTGCGATATTAGGGAGTGAGAGTAGAGGACTTGTCGATGGATATACCATCTCTTTACATATGAAACAAATGATGGAAAAATCGATAGGGTGGATGATGTGAGATAATTGCTTATCTTCAGGTCTCCATTTGATGGGGTACATATTGACAAGGCGTGGGTAGTATGCGATAGACGTTAATGGAAGTTGATAGTGGCAGTGTTTTATAAGTGAAAATATGATCAATGTGAAATTTTTAGAGCTCCTTGAATGGAATATCAAAGAGTGAATGACTATGACGATAGTGAAGCGTCGTGTTAAGAATAAATGGTGTCAATGGTGAGTGGTTCTCCAGGGATTAATAGGCGGAGTAAGACAGGGATCTAGTGTCTATGTTCTTGGCTATATCCCATCTGTATACGGACTGGGGATCCAACAAGGGGCCATAAATAAATGTGTAAGTGACGCCGTCCAGTTAAAAATATATAAAAGTTTATATATAATATAATATAATATATATATAAATATATATAGTATTATAATCTATAAGTATATATAGTGGTAGTATTATAATGGCTATGCAGGTTATATAATATATGTTATATATATATATTTATATGATAATTTTAGTTGTGGCTGCGCTACCACTAGCTCTCCTATTTAGATCTGCATGGTGGAGCGGAGGGATTGGGAGTGCATGGAGCCGTGCAGGGGTGCGCATGGTGGCGGGTACCTACGGAATTGTCGCGAACCGGATAGATGCGGGGACAGGTATGGCGGGCTGAGTTGTAGAGTTCTGTGTGGAAGTTGATTTCTGAGAAGAGGGAAGAGTGTTGATGAGAGAGGTGGGGAGAGAGATGGTTGCAGGTGTGTTAAATTAGAGAGGGGCTTGAAGAGCTCAAAAACGTGAGTGATAAAGGAGTCAAGGTTCGCGATCGTGTTGTGTGCGAGGAGGAACTCGCTCAGGTAGAGAAGTTATGCTCTAGAAGAGGTGAAAGCCAAGCTGAGACACAGTGTGAAATGATGTTTAATATTTTATGTGGTATGTGTGAATGGGGATGAAGAAGCCGGAGACGGACCATTGCAGGAAATGTAAGTAAGAGAATAGAGTTGATGAATGGCAGGGGAAAGAAGGAGGGAGGGGGAGGAGGAGGCGCCGCCGAGGAAGATCGGACTGCTGAAACTTAAATCCGTTGTGAAATGTAAAGGGATAAAGCTTTGACGATTGTGCCTAGAGAGCTTACATGAGGATAATGTGTTAAAAATTAATGTAAAGTAGTGAGAACTATGGTCTGGAATAAGAGTATAAGATCCACTAAGTTCACAATGTGTTTCCAGAGGACAAAATATTAGGGGTTGTAGGGTGTGAGAAAGAGGTTTGAAAAGTGGAATGAAATGATGTAAAAGAGATGGTGTAGGTGGAGGAAGGGGTAAATCGAGAGAAATAATGGAATATGTGAGATAGGTTATCGGTCATTAAGTGAAAGGGAATGAATAGGTGTGGATTAAAGCCGAGATGTATAGTGAGCGAGTGTGTTAGAAACGACGGATGGGAAGACAGAAGAAAAAGTGGAAATTTGAGATGATTCCACTAATGACAATAGAACAGGCATCTAAAAACAAGGTAGAGGGAGAGAAAAGGTGTATAAGGGAGTGACATAGGCACGGGGGATTTGAGGGGGTAATGGTTGTGGATGGGCAAGGATGGAAACATTACCATTGACCGAAGTTACTACTAGTGAGGTCATGCATGTGTCCATAAGTTTCAGGGTGGATTTTCTGATGACGAAGAGTTCACTAATTAATGGTATGAGGGGGCGGATAAGAAGCTGGTTTCTTATTGAGATCTGTTGTCCATGTTCATTTTACTGATTTTTTGATGCGTAGAGATTAACTCTATTTCTTCTCTTGAGTAAGGATAAAGAAGAAAAGAAAGAAAGAAATATATATATATATATATAATAAATATATATAATTATATTATATAATATATATGGTATATAATATGGGTAATAATAATAAAGACACTATTAATAATAATTAGGGTGGATTTTCTAGTGACTATGTGACGACTATATGATTATCCTATATAAAAGGTATTATTAATATAACTGAGTGTGTTAACTAATCAGATCATAGAGTATGTAGGATTTACTTCTCGGACTGGGTATATATATATAATATACGTCAATATATATTATTATTATTATTATCTTTCATCTTTTATCTTTAACAATTTCATGATATTTCTTCTTTCTTTTTTAGTTGCGATAGTGTGATGTTGTACTCATCACACATGATATCCTTCATTCGTGATAAAGGAAAAATAGAGTAAAACTGGATGTCCTTAATAGACTAATCTATAAATAAAACCAGGTGGAACATAGAGAAAGTTATTGGAACAAAAAAGCATTACTTATTATTTGAGGGAAGAAGGTGCGAACGTGGGAGAGCTTTTAAAGTTCCTTAATATTAGATAGGCGCAGCGATGGATTTTCAATGTGAGATATCCTATTTCGATAGATCTATTCATGATCCCTCTCTTATGTTCTCAATACTCCAGACTTAAAATCTCTAAAACATGCTCTCATGTCAAATTATAACTAAATTTATTCTACATAGGGTGAATAATATATATATCAATTGTAAATTCAACAATACTTACTATACTAATTTAATAATTTACTAATTAAAATTAATTATCCAATCTATTTTGGCTATTATGATCAAAAAAAAAATAATAAAAATAAATAAAAAATAAAAAAAATAATAAAAAAAATAAAAAAAAATTATAGTAATAGATACCCAAATATATAAACAATTACCACTATAAAATTTTCCAAATTTTATCTCGTGCAAAATTCCTCAGCAGTATTTTAATTGCCTTAATAACGAAGTTATAGGCACACATCAGCAGCTAGTTAAGGTACGAAACTTGAGAGCCTTGAAAGACATTTGAATGGTAAGTATAATATAATAACTATAATAATATAATAATAAGTTCTATATAATATATATCTACTATAGAGAAATATTATATTATATATTATAATTATTATTTAACTGATTCTAATAATAATATATACTAATATTTATATAGTAATATATAATATTATAATAATTATATATAAATACCAAACCCATCATTATTATACTACTATATCCATATATATAAATGTACTTCAACAAGCCAAATGATGAAGTTCTAAAGAAAAACGATTGTTTGAGATATTATATAAGGAGGCAAAATTAAGAAATGCCATAGGGATAGTGTGATTAGTTGCTCTAAGTCGGGAAAAAAAGAAGGGGTTAAAATACTGAAACCAGACTTTACAAGGAGGAAATGACAAACTGACGTCCAATATAACAATGGACGAATAGGCAGAGTTTCCTAGGCTAAAAAAGCGCGTAAAGGTTAAGATGAGAATTAAAGATGTGGTATTTTATGGATTCAAAATTAGGACGATGAACCAAACCACAAAACTTGGTGAAGGGATGAGATAGTGTGGAAAGAATACATCTTGAAAACATCCTACGTGTTATTGTAGGACCCATAGTACATGAGAAGAGGTCGACTTTAGGAAATAGTACTACTGAGGTTTTGATTGGTGAAGAATGATAAGCGAGGTTTTTGGAGGGGATGAGGTTTATAGTAAGGAGAGGTTATAAGATGAGGATTTAGGTGAGCTTAAGTTGAGAGTAATGGTAGGAATCCTGAAGGAGTATGATGATGCGAGAATATTACTAGTGAAATGATAAGTTAGGCTCGGAGGAGCAGTGTATATGGTGATGGTAATTGACTAGTGGATTAAGTTGTATGCATCTTGTTAAAGCGATCCTGTTGATGGAAGGTGGGATGTTGTGAAGGTGGTGGCACAAGTTGGCGTTTACAGTGTTTGGAGTGAGGAGACAAATGGTTAATGAACTTAATTTTGTACATCTCGTATTAACGCGGATATAAGTAGTAACAAGTAGGAACTGTTATGAAGAAGATTGTATTAAGGGGTGATAGGGTTGCGAGTTAGTTGAAGTTTTTTTTTATGTTGAGTCAAATATGGAGAATGAAGGAGATGCGATATATTCCTGTCTCTGATGGCGATAGGGAACTATTGATTATATTATGGTTAGTGGAAGAGAGAAGGCGTAAGCGCATTGGTCCCGGAAGTGTGTAATCAAATGTGAAGGGGTGAGATGTTGAAAAATATTTTGTAGACTTTCTGTATTCATGTAGACTTGTATTAGAGAAATCGCCTTTCTACAGGAAAACATTCCTAACT
>JABUQX010121303.1:0-5000 GCA_015478945.1 Trachelipus rathkii
ATATGATAAATATTACTATGTTAATATTAAATTAACATTGGTATGTCATAGTTGCGATAGAACACTTGAGATTGGTAAGTTTGGCAACAGCGCATCTGACAGAGATAATTTGACAACATTGCATAGATTAGCATTTACTCGTTGATCAGTATGATAGATAGGTTATGTCGTAATAAATTTTTGTTAGGTTTTGTTAAAAAATTATAAAACATAAAAAAAAGAATAAAGATATTAGCAAAAACATGAAATGTTTTAATAAATTTGTTATATTTTCCCTGTAACAAACAAGAATCAAAGGTATTGCGTAATGTTTCGAAAACTAGCCAAACAGGAATCACAGGTATTGCGTAATTCTTCGAAAAAATGGAAGGAGCGTGAACCATTTCTCGATCTGTATCTAATAACCCTAATGAAACATGAAATACAAATACAAACGTGAAAGGAATTGCTCGTTAGGCCTAGATATGAAATAAATATTTGATGCGATTTCGGTTTAAACAAAGCTGTAACATGGCATGCTTGTATAGACTTTGAACGTAATGGTCGTTCCTAACGAATATCCTTGTTTACTTTCTTCTGATTGGTTGAAAGAAAGAATCTCATTACCTTTGAGGACTGCTTACGCACACGATTTCCATCAGTAAGACATTTTTCGCTGTGCTGGTACGATGACATCTCCTCGCATCTCTACGCTTGTTGTTGATATCTTTACGAGGTCTTTCGTTATACCCAATGATGTGTCATTTATATTTATTCGTAAACCGAATGGAGACCGATACATTGCTTGTATTCCTGCCAGAGGTTCAAATAATAGACCCTTATTCATTTCTGCTGAAGAATTCATCAAGATTATCGACATCGTCGCAGCTTGGGTAACGGATGAGTGTGTGTTATCCGATGCATCGAGGCGTAGTGAAATATCTGACTGGGGAGACAGTGAGAGAGGTTCTAATAGAATAGATGCTGCTTTCTCGTCGTGTGACAATATTAAAAGCCTTGATGTACGCAACTATTGGAGACCAATCGATGGGGTGACCTTCTGGCATACATGTATAGGTTTCACAGTTGAAACATCTGAAAATATTACAGCTTTGATTAAAATAAAAAATGAATTAACATCACATCTTAACGATGTTGACATACTCGAGGATTTAATACATATAACTCATGGATATAATCTGCGATATTTACACTGAAAGCATGTGGTTTACCGTAATAATGCGATTTACACGAAAGTGGCGGTTAATATTATCAGCATGGATACGTTTACTTCTCTCTGGAGCGAGAGAATGAGTGCTGTTAAACCAAAATATGCAGAAAAATGGTTTTGTGCAGAGCATTATTTATATTTTATACCTTTTAAAGGGTGTTGAATCTCTGGAAAGATATATAGAACTTTGCTCAAATTATACAGAATCCTCTGTCTCTGAATAGATGAATTAATATGTTTAAAATAAAGGTATGTTTATGTATTTATTTAATGCTCTTTTCATTGAAAATTATATGTTATGAAAATGAAAACTTGTTTTACTTCCCCATCATGTGAACTTTGTTGCTTAAGATGTTAGTGCTGGCTGTTTATTCGTGCGGCTGTTGTGTGTTATGTTATGTTCATAGTTTAACTTTACCGAGGGTAAAACTTTGTTATGTTAGCTGTTATCCTAATAGATCAAGAGGTCAATAGATCGTTAGATCATTGATGGGTTGGGGAGGGCGGGGCGGACGGTTTGATTTACTGATTTACTGTTTTACTGCTTTAGAATATGTAAAAAAGTAAATTCTCTTAGCGTTATAAACATAAAAAAGAATAAATTTTTGGTAAAAACAAAAAAAGTTTTAAAAAAAATTAAATTAAAAAAATTAAAAGTTTTTTTTTAAAAAAAAAGTTTTAAAGAAATAAAATTAAAAATAAATAAAAGTTTTTTTAAAACAAAAAGTTTTAAAGAAATAAAATTAAAAATAAATAAATTTTTTTAAATGAACAAAATTAAAAATGATAGAAATTTGAAAAAAAAAAATTTTTTTTCAAAAAGAAAAAAAAAAAAAAAAAAATTTGAAAAAATAAATAAAAAAAAAAAAAACACACACAGTGCAATACTGATTAATTAAATGGATATTTACTACAACAGCTTCGTACCAGTTCGATCTGTATGCATTGTTAGTTACTTTACTGTTGTTAAGTATGGAACTTTGTTATTTTTAGCAGTTTATTCGAGCGTAAGGTATGTTAGGTATTGTCATTGTGCGTTATATTCTTAGTTCAGGCTATGATATGTTAGCTTTACTGATGTGAAAACTTTGTTACGTCACCATATATTCGTTGGCCAGTATGATAATTAGGTTAGGTTATGGTAAACTTTTGTTAAATGTTACTATGTTAATGTAAAAATAACAGTGATATGTTAGAGATACGTTTGAAAAAGTGCGAATAGGGTACGTTCTGTATGCAATGTTAGTTACTTTACTGCTGTTAAGTATGGAACTTTGTTAATGTTAACTATCTATTCTTGTTAGAGTTTTGGGGCGTAATATTAAATATTCTTAGTTCAGGTTATATGTTAGCTTTATTGAATGTGAAAACTTTGTTACGTTAGCATATATTCGTTGGTCAGGTTGATAATTAAGTTAGGTTATGATAAATTGTTTTTTAAATGTTACTATGTTAATGTAAAAAAAAATGATATGTTAGAGATATTTTTGAAAAAAGTGTGAACAAGGTACGTTCTATATGCAACATTAGTTACTTTCCTGTTGTTAAGTATGGTACTTGGTTAATGTTGACTGTTTACTCGTGTTAAGCAAGTAGTTTGATTTTATACATATTTTCTGTGCAATCGGTATGTTATGAAGCTATTTGATGTGATAAACTTTGTTACGTCAACATTATATTCTTTGTTCAGGTAAAAAAAACTATTTTATGCTATATGATTTGATACTCGATTATATGACTTGAATCAATAGATCAAATTAGATCAATACCTCAATAATCAAGTCGGGACGGGGAGGAGGGAGTGGCTGATTACTGATTCACTGATTTACCATTTAAGAATGAAACTAAAAATTTTTTTTTACAAAAATAAAAATAAAATAAACAAACACAAAGCATCACTGTTTTATTAAATGAATATTTACTAAATCAAAAAGTACGACTCGTTCTGCACGCTTGTAGCCATCTTTACTATTGTTAATTATGGACTTTTGTTAATTTAGCTGTGAGTCATACTTAGCGATGTTAGGTTGCCGTGACATATATTCTTATGTCAGTTGTAGGAGTTAGCATATTTTGACCGTTAAAAATTTCTGTTGCGTTAGCGTGTATTCTTGGTTAATATATGACTACAGTAAGCTGCTAAAAGTTGCTGTTGCCAATAATTACTATTTTTATTGTTGAATAATCAACAATGATATGATAGAAAATGGGAGATAGGCTAAGTTTTATGGCCAATGTTAGTTACTTTACTGATGTTTAGGGCTGGAGTTTAGTAGAATTGTTCCGCTCTGAAAGCTCGTAATAGATGTTAGTTTTCGTTGTTAACAATTATATTCTTAGGCAGCTTATGTATTAACCTTTAATTTGGAAAATCTTTGTTACGTAGGATATATTCAGTCTAGTATAAAAAAACTTATCTTTTCTTTGATGTCTTATGTTTATTCCATAATATTTGCTACTTGCAGATTACATATTTACCCTTTAGGTATGTAAAACGATTTAATATTTTGTAGTTTCTAAATCATTAAAAGAATTATTTTTTTTTAACTTTATTATCTATTTACTATTTTTACATTTATATTCATGTTTCGCTATTTTTAAATTTCAATCTTCAGTTTTAATTTATTCTCTCTTTATTTAAATAATTAGGATATTTATTTATTTATTTATTTATTATTATTGTGCAGAACATACAACCCTCTTATTCGAGATCTACAGATCCGATAACATATATAAGGACATCAAACATTGTTGTTATACCGATTTGGGTATTATACCAAAATTTCACCGTTTTCTATTCAATTTCCATGATTTTAGGGCATAGCCCCAACATCATGAGGGTGTACTCTCATTTACCTCTTTCTTTACACCGAAAACACCTTATATGATAAGCTGTTACCAAGTTTCAACTTCATGAGGACGTAGTGTTATTTTACCTCTTCTGTATTCGATCGATACATTATAAAGGTGTATACTAAAATTTCAACTTTCCTATGTTAATACTCAAAGTCTTTGGAACACAGCCCCATCATTCATGGGCTTAGTGCCATTTACATTCCTTCGTATAGTTCTTTACATCCTAAGAAAGTGCCATATACCAAATTTCATCTGCTATTTTTAATATTCAAAGTTTGACGCGAAACAGCCCCACTCATTTAGGCGGCTATTATCATGTCCCTTTCTTTATCGATGTTAACATTATAAAGAAGCTTGTATATCAAAGTTCACTCGTTCTAGTCACATATTCAAGTTTTGGGCACACCTCACTCACCTGGTCCGTAGTGTATACATCTTCTACCAAAGAAGGGCTATCTTATAAGAAGCGCACTACCATGTTTCATTTCTACGGCCATTATTCAAGGTTTTGGAGAAAAACCCCAACACCGAGCGCTGTTGTAGTGTCATTTTACCTCTTCTACAACGAGGTACCTTACTAAGAAGGATATACCGAGTTCATCATTCTCTTCAATATTCAGGTTGGTGGCTTCAGCAACCCCTCATGGTGACCTAACGGTTATTGCCCTATATATTATATACTAATATTATATATAATATAGTATAAGTATAACTATTATATATATAATATATATATATATATTATAATAATATATAGTAAACTATATTATATATATATATATATATATATTATATATATATATAATATAATATATATATAATATATATATAGTAAACTATACATATATATATAATATAATATATATTATATTAATAATATAAATATATATATATATATATATATATATAATATATATATATATAATATATATAT
>JABUQX010121304.1:15000-34154 GCA_015478945.1 Trachelipus rathkii
TGAATTTAATATTTAAGTGTTTATTGTTAAGATACTTCAAAAACTGAGAAGGGTGTGATTGGTCTTTGAATATAATGAAACAATCGTCGAGGTATCTACGATAAAGTAAGGGTTTGAAGAGGGTGGGCATTGTTCCAGTCATAAGGATTCATGATGTATGAGAAAATCATTTGCAAAAAATGGGTCTAGCGGTGATCCCATCGCCATGCCATCAATTTGTTTGTAGAGAGTATTGTTAAAGAGGAAAGTGATGTTTTCCGTGGCCAATTGTAAGAGTTTTTTGAAATGAGTAGATTTGAAATTGAATTTAAGAGATGGGCTATACTGGGGGATAAATCATAGTTAAAAACAGATTGTGTAATTATGTTAATAGTTTCAGCAAATGGGATGTTTGTGTACAGGGAATCTATGTCAAATCTAATCATGAAACACTGATCGAGCGATAAGCTTTTCAACTCATCAATGAAGTGGAAGGTGTCTTTAATCGTGAAGGAGTTATTTGTAATGGTTTTGAGGTAAGGAATAAGAAATTTTGCGAGTTTGTAGGTTGGGGAGTTGATAGCCGATAAAATGGGAGGGAGTGGTGTGTTAGGTTTGTGGATTTTGGGGAGTTCATAAATGGATCCCGGAATCGTGTCAGAGATACAGAGATCAGAGATCAGAGATATGTAGAGCATTGAGAGATTTTAATCTCCTTATGAAATTGTTTATTTTAGTTTCAATTTTTAAAGTGTGTTTAAAGAAATATCAAAGATAAGATGAGCAAGCTTTTCGATATAACTATTCCTATCCAGAACCACAACACCCCTACCCTTGTCTGGTCTGGTGACTATAATGGATGAGTCGCGTCCGAATAGTTTAAAGGTAAAACATTTTTAACGTTTAAAGACGGGGGGAGAAAAGTTTATGACCTTTAAAGTTATAAAAAAACCGATTAGCGACAGATTTGATGCTTTGAATGGCATTCCTAGTAATACTTTCAAAGTTCGAAAATGGGCATAGTTCAGTTAACTGTGTGCATAGTTTTTCAAGTAGGCAAAAGTAATTGGTAAAATTAAGCTTAAAACAAGGAAGTTTAAAATCAAGACCTAGAGCGAGAATACGTTTTTTATCTGAGGACAAAGTTCTACTAATAAGATTAAAAATGACTGCGTCGGGCTCCATGTTTAGGTTATAGTTTAAGCCGAGCTGTGATAACTTGCCTTCATGACGATTTTTAGTAAAGGCTGAAAATGATTTGATACGCTGGTTAATAAGGTGTCAAAGATGACGATAATCGAGGAATGAGACGGACTGTTTAAGCAAATCAGAAAGTTCCGAAATTTTGGCTGCATATTGATTTATTAGGCGTTGTTTAAATTTGATTTCCAAATTGAGTAATGAGTTAATAGTTCTCCTGTAAAAAGAAGTATTACTTATGTTTTTCCCTTATAACTTCAATCTCATAAATTTTGGTATAAAATTTTATCCTTTATATACTGTGAGAAACTACAGACCTTACCAAATCTCTTAAAGGAATCCTTAATTCAGCCTACCCACATACAGAATGCAGACTTATTTCGTCCAACCCCTTCAGTGTGGGTTCACATTTTCACCTTAAGGAACGTATTCCCATATTGCTTCGCTCCCTGATCATCTATAAATACCAGTGTGCAGACTGTCACGCCTGCTACATAGGGAAACTTCCTTTCAATTATTGATCAGAATCTCGAAGCATAAGGGTGTCTCATTCAGAACAAGTTTTCCATACACCAACCCGGAAACATCTGCTATTCGAGATTATGCATCCCAGCATGATCACCACATCCTTGGCTGTAACTTCTCAGTTTTGAAACCCTTTAAGTCCATAAAAGAGGGCCGAATCATCGAGTCCTTGTTCATACACAATCTCCGTCCATCACTTAGTATCACTTCAAGCTCTACTCAACTTCGCACAATCTAAATTATATGTATATCAAATCTGTAACAACCAACCACCCAATTACCTAAATTCAAATTATTTGCCCATTGCTTTTTCTCGCGTGTAGGTGTGTGTGTGTGTATAGGTTTGTGTGGGGGTGTGTGTGTATAGGTTTGTGTGGGTGTGTGTGTATAGGTTTGTGTGGGTGTGGGTTTGGGTGGGTGGATGCAAGTGTCGGTGGGTTCTCTTAACATTACTATTAGAATTCTTTGCATTTTTTTGTATTTATATTTTGTCATCTTTATTTTTCCTTTTTATTTTATAGTTTTTCATTTTTTTGTGTATTCACTATCGGAATATTTTGTTTGTAACTCATTCCCTTCTGCGTGTCACTTGTCATTTATCATTTTGACTTTTAACTTGTTCCCTTTTTGCGTGTCTCACCATTTACTATAGTAGTATATAGTTTATATTTTTGTCCCTATTTTTAATTTTATTTATTATTTTTTATTATATGTCTTTTTAGACCTTTGATTTTTTATTTATTTATTTATTTATTTTTATTTTTTTTCATTCCTGTATATAATGCATATTATTAAATATAATGTAAATTTAGCTTTAAACTTTGTTTGTTTTTAATTTTAGTTCACTGAAGATGGATTAATGTAATCCGAAACGTCTGTAATAAAATTGAGGATGTGATTGTCTTATCATTGAATATTCATGACTGGACTTTTGGTAGCACCATTCGCTTTTCTTATATATATATATATATATATATATGTATATACTCCCTGCTATATATATATATTTATATATATATAATATACCTATATATATATATATATATATATATATATATATATATATATATATATATATATATATATATATATATATATATATATATGTATATATATATAGGTTTTGAAGTCTAGAATGTATGTCGCGCAACGAAAGTTAAAGTAATGAACTAAATATTTTGAGAAATTTAATTTTTTACCTTTTTTTTGTAAAATAAAACACGAAAAAAAGAAGAAATAATATTTATAAAAAAAATGAAGCCTCACTTTAGTATATATATATATATATATATATATATATATATATATATATAATATATATGTATATATATAATAATATATATATATATATAATAACTGACCCATATGTATAACAACCTTAGCCAGCAGCAGCTAACAGCCAACAACTATGCTCTTTGCTCTTCTATATGTATAGTAATATATAGTATAGCAACAGCCATAACTAACAGCAACAATAACTTAGCAGCAATAATAATAATATATATATATATATATATATCAACAATAATAATAACTATATAACTTAACTTAATATATATATATATATATATATAACATATATATATATGGTGATATTTGGTTTAAAACCACAATATCATCATCCATATCTCAAAAACCGGCAGCTACAGCGAAGGAATACATTTTTCAAGGATCCTTGCTTAGTTGGGAAAATGTAAAAAAAAAAATAATAAATAAATAAAATAAAATATTGGCTATTTTTTTGGGAGCGAGGGACAATATATATATATTATTTAGCTTCAAAAAGGTATTACACGGCAATGTAGGGGGCTCGAGCCGACGGGGAACACAGGGGACGTTTTCCATGTACCCCGTAGAAGGGGCAGGAGAAGGCCCGCGACTAAATACCAAGAAACGGGGTTCGGAGACCTCCCGGAGGGTCTACCCCCGTAGTTCCCCGGAAGGCCGAGAGACCCCGACTCCTGCCATCGGTGCGGTATACCCTTGGGGTATTCTTTAGTAAAAAAAAAAAAGCAAAATTTAATAGAAAGTCTATTTATTTTAACGAGTAACCAATAAAAGGTCTCTAAATAGGCTCTCTAATCATATTACTATAATTATTAACAATAATTTTTTTTTTTTTTTTTTAATTTTTCCTTTCTAAAATTTTACCAGGATTTCAAAAATGTATTCCTTTCGCTGTAGCTATTGTAGTTTTTTTTTTTTTTTTTTTTTTTTTTTTTACATTTTCCGCACTAAAATTGGACCAGCATTCCAGCAATGTATTCCTTTTCCCTGTAGCTATTGTAGTTTTTGAGATATGAGTTGTGGCTTTAAACCAAATTTCACCTAATTATGCTTTACAAACTTTAGTTACATAAGTCAAATTTAAAAGGAAATAAATTGCCATAGCCTAATTTTTGTTCGCTTAGTGTGAAGTGAAAAAATATATATCAATTCTTTTACTTTTTCATTATATTTAAAAAAAATTTCCAAAATGAATCGTATATTTTCCAAAATGATTAGTATCGTTTTCGTATCCATTTAGGAACATTTACCATATATATATATATATATATATATATATATATATATCATATATATATATATATGTATGTTTAATATATATTTATATCTATATAGATATATATAACTATCTTCTTCATTACTTCACTATATATATATATATATATATATATATATATATATACTTTATACATTAGTGATGTAGCAGATATTCTGGATCAGCATTTAGATTTTTTCCGAAGATAAGTATACACATCCACAAGAAATAAGAGCGGATGTACGTATATCTACCATTTATTTTTTATCCTAAACAATCTTCAAAAAAGAAAATCCCCCAACTTCCAAAGTTGGATGTAGTCTATGGAAGAATATACTCCAAATAAAAAAAAAACGCACAATGGATGTGAAGAAAGAGAGTTTAATTTTTCCTTCACGGTATAATAAACCAAAGCATGTTAAAGGGCAATAATTAGATCATCACATCAATTGCATTTGAAGACTTAAAACCATATGAGGAAAGAAAGGAAAAATAATCAAATGATTCTATTGCAACTAATTTGAATAATTTTCTTTTGGCATCAAGCATTAAATATAAACACGAGAATGAAGACTAAATAAAGCAGATAAAATTGTTGATTTGTATTCTAATGCATAAAACACTAAATGATACTAATTCTCTCAAATATTATAAAATAAGTGGTGAATGATATCTTAGATTACGGAAACTAGGCTCTTTCGATCTATCTATCTATCTATCTATCTATCTATCTATCTATCTATCTATCTATCTATCTATCTATCTATCTATCTATCTATCTATCTATCTATCTATCTATCTATCTATCTATTTATTTATCCATCCATCTATCTATCAATCTATCTATCTATCTATCTATCTATCTATCTATCTATCTATCTATCTATTCATCTATCTATCTATCTATCTTATCTATTCATCTATCTATATTCATCTATCTATCTATCTATCTATCTATCTATCTATCTATCTATCTATCTATCTATCTATCTATCTATCTCATCTATCTATTCATGTATCTAATCTATCTATTTCACTATCTTATCTATCTATCTATCTTATTCATCTATCTATCTATCTATCTATATATCTATCTCTTCATCTATCTAATCTCTCTCTCTATATATATATATATATATATATATATATATATATATATATATATATATATATATATATATATATATATATATATATATATATATATATATATATATATATATATATATATATATATTATTATTATTATTATTATACAAACACTTATTCCCGCTTAAGCGGGGTAGTGGTACGTGCAGCTTCCCTAATTCATATTTTCCTTCATCTCGCCCCCACCCACCTCCTCCATTCCATTCTATCTCTCGCCAACACCCTACCATCCTCCACCCTCATCCCTCTCTCTTCCAGCATTTCCTTTATTCCATCCATCCACCTTCTTCTTGGTCTCCCCCTTCCTCTTCTTCCTATCCCCTCCGCCTCCCAAACTCTCCTAACCACCCTCTGTTCCTCCATTCTCTCCAGATGTCCAAACCATCTTAACATTCCCTTCTCCGCTCTTCTCACCAAACCATTTTTCCAATCACATCTCTCTCTTATCACCCTATTCCTAATCCTCTCTCTTTTGCTAACCCCACATACCGCTCTCAACCCTTTCATCTCAAACACTTCTAATTTCTTCTTGGACCTAGCATTCAACCCCCATGTTTCACACCCATATAGTACCGCTGGAACACATATTTTTTCAAACATACTTATCTTAAGTTTATGTGATAAATCCCCCCTTTCCATAATTCCCTCAGACCACTCAATGCTCTCATTCCTTCTCCTACTCTGTGATCTATCTCTTCCTTCATCCCTCCTTCCTTACCCAAATCCATCCCTAAATATCTGAAAACCTTTACTTCTTCTAATACTACACCTCCTACTCTAATCTCTAACCCCATCCCCTCATCTGTTTCATCCTCCTCAAACACTAACACTTTACTCTTTCCTGGGTTTATCCTAAGACCCTTTTGTCCACACACCCTCTCAAACTCCTTCACCAAATACTACAGCCCTTCTGAATTCTTCGCCACTAAGGCAGTATCATCCGCAAATAGTATCATGTTCACTTCCCATCTATCACCCCTATCCATCAATTCCACCCCTCTCCCCTCCCTCATCATTCCTCTGCAGACACTCTCCATAAATAAATTGAAAAGCCACGGTGACATTACACATCCCTATCTTAACCCTCTCTTTATCCCAAACATCTCACTCTCCCCCCCTAATACTCTCACACACATTCTGCTATTCCTATAAAAGGCCCTAATACCTTTAACTAATTTACCCCCTACTCCAAATTCCTCCAGCACCTTCCATAATTCCCCCCTCTTCACTCTATCATATGCTTTCTCCAGATCAAAAAACACCCATACACTTTCCCTTTCCTTTCTATACCTTTCTCCACAAGCATCTTCATCGTGAATACTTGATCCACACACCCCCTTCCCACCCTAAATCCTCCTTGTTCTTCCCCCATTCTCTCTTCCGTTAAATCTCTCACCCTCTCAATTAGTATTCTCCCATACACTTTCCCTACCACACTTAAAAGACAAATACCTCTATAATTCCCACACTCCATCCTATCCCCTTTCCCTTTATACAGGGGAACCAAACAACCATCCTCCCAATCCTGTGGAACCTCTCCCCTCCTCCAACATAAATTATATAACCTATACAGCCATTCCTCCACCCCTCTGCCTCCCATCTGTAACATTTCCATACTCACACCATCTAGACCTGTGGACTTTCCTTTTTTTCCTTTAGTTAACGCCCTAATAATTTCATCCATTTGTATTTCCAAAACCCCTTCTTCCTGCCCCACTTCCCCCCCCACCCTCACCTCTTGTAAATCATCCTCATCTCTCCCACCCATTTCATTCAATAATCCTCTAAAATATTCCCCCCATCTTTTCCTCACTCCATCTTCCCCTCCTATCCATTCCCCTTCCTCTCCCTTAACCCTCTCCCCTAACCCCTCCATCTTCTTCCTTTTTTTATTTACTTCTTTCCAGAATATCTTGCTCCCTGTTTCAAAATTTTCTGTCACTTTTCTACACCATTCATTATTTGCATTTCTCTTCGCCCTCTCCACCGCCCTCTTTGCTTCCACTCTAACCCTTCTATATTCCTCCCAGCTTTCCCTTCTCCTATTCCCCAACCATTTCACATAAACCTCTTTTTTCTTTTTCACCAACTCTTTCACCTCCTCACTCCACCATTCACTTCCTTTCCTTCTACTTGCTCCCACCTTTTTTACTCCACATATCCTTCTGGCCTCTTCACAAATTGTCTCTTTAAATCTCATCCACCCCCCCCCCATCTCCCAAATTCCCGTCCCTCTCACATCTCTCCACCTATCCTCCATACCCCTCATAAACTCCCTCCTACACATTGCCTCATCTAATTTTTCCACCTTTATGACTTCTATTCTCCTCTTATTTTCTCTTTCCCTAACCGTTACCTCTCCCCCTACCCTTAATCTAGCAACCACCAAATAGTGATCAGATAACCCCCTACCTGCCCCTCTGAATACATTTACATCTAGTAATCTGCCCCTATCCTTTCTATTTATACACACATAATCCAATATCGCCCTCCCCCCCGTTATCTCACTCTTCCATGTATACTTATGATTTTCACTTTTCTTGAACCAAGTATTCCCAACTATCATTCTTCTATCAACACACAATTCTAACAGACTTTCTCCATTATCATTCCTTTCCCCTACCCCAAATGGACCTATAATTCTCCCCATCTCCTCTCTTCCCACTCCTGCATTCAAATCTCCTAATAAACAAATTTTATCATTTACCCCGAAACTTTCCCAACATTCATTCAACTCACTCCAAAATCTTTCTCTCTCCTCCTCCCTCGCTCCATTTACTGGTGCATACGCGCATATAAAAACCCACATTTCCCCCCCAAATTTCATTTTAACCCACATTATTCTCGAACTCACCTATTTGCACATTTTTACCTTACCCCACAACTCTTTTCTCATAACTATTCCTACCCCTTCCCTCGCCCTCACTCTCTCGTTCACCCCCGAAATCATACCCTTAAATTTTCCAAAGTCCATCTCCTTCTATCCTTTCAGCTTTGTTTCTGTCAACCCTAGCATATCCAACCTTTTTTCTTCGAACATTAAGCCCACTTCTTCCCTTTTCAAATCCTCATTTATCCCTCTCACATTCATACAACCCACTCGAATCTAATCTCTTTTACCCATCCTAGCTCTTTACTCCCCCTTACTCCCTTTTATCCTGACCCTCTTATTCACCACTCTACTTTCCACTATTCCCACACTTGATTAGGCTGCACGTTTACTGGGATCCCACAACCTGAGGCACTTCCCAATACCTCAAGCTCCAAACCCCGCTCAAACAACCACACCCTAAAAATACCCTAAATCTATATTCTAAAACTAATTCACAATTTATAGATAAAACTTAAATTAACACTTATGTTGTTTACGAAATTAATACTTTGATGTATATTCTTCCTACTATTGAAGACACTCCTCTTCTTCTCAGCTTTCGAATCTATTCCTATAGGAAAAATCAGAAGGATCATTGATGTCAACTCTTTCTGTCTTGAAGATACTCTTCCAGAGTACCTTTGCTTTTTTATATACTTAATTCTTTCTTGCTTGATATTTTATTCTATCCTGATGTTGATTCGCAACACTAGTATTTTAATTTTATTTGAATTATTATAATAAGTTGTACTCTAAAGCCTTGAGGAGATCTTTTTCACGTAAATACAAAGTAGAAAGCCTCAGTAAATTTCTTTCCTGATGATGATTTGTAGTAACACTTGTATTTAAATTATATATTAGAAACACCTCAGTTACTTTTACTAAGTTGCACTTGGATCCTTTAGATCCTTGAATATTCTTCTTCAAGTAAAATAAGGCAAAAAAAAACCTCAATACAATCTAAGAGTCCAAAAGCACTTATAATGGAAATTATATATATATATATATATATATATATATATATATATATATATATATATATATATATACCTTTAGGATATATATATATATATATATATATATATATATATATATATGTAAATACATATATATATTTATACAGAGCTATATATCGTTATATATATATATATATATATATATATATATATATATATATATATATAAGAAGTATATATATATAGCAGCTTTTTTATTTATATATATTTTTTTTATATATATATATATATATATATATATATATATATATATATATATATATATATATATATATATATATATATATATATATATATATATATATATATATATATATACATATCGTATATATATATATATATATATATATATATATATATATATATATATATATATATATATATATATATATATATATATATATATATATATATATATATATATATATATATATATAAAAATATTTATATATATATGTAAGAAGATATATTATAATATATATATATATATATATATATATATATATATATATATATATATATATATATATATATATATATATATATATATATATATATATATATATATATATATATATGTAGCACTCCATTATAACTTTGTAAAAAAAAAATTTAATTTATGTTCGTACTTATGCTAAGATTTGCGCGAGCAAAATTTTAGCATAAGTCGAAATGAAACAATATATAAACTCTTCCGTTTGAGATACTCTTCAGTCAGTCAGATAAAGTCAGTCAGATCAAATTATTAAGAATCAAAAGAAAATCTCACTCAAGATACTCTCTTCAGAAATCCTCCCGGCAAGAGCGATAAATTTCAAGGAAAAGGCTGCGACTTGAATTTCGATCACAAATTTTCGCACTAAACGAAGAGTCTGAGGCAAGTTCGAAAAACGCACTGGAAAAGGCTGCGACTTGCAATTCGCCTACAGAGAGTATCTCAACAGAAGGGACTTATTACTTTACTTTTATTAAATATTTACTTATGTTAAATAAATACCTCATTTCAAATATGGATTTTTAATTACCAACCTCTTATATAGGGTGCTTGCTCTTAAAAGAAGCCACCAACTTAGCAAGTTTTACCCTATATAATTGGTGAACCCGGAAAAGAACACCCAGTACTTCAATCTACGCCTTCTAAAAAACAAACAAAATGAAGAAAAAGAAAAAACTACAATAATACTAAAATTCTCAATCAGAACACTCGGAGAAAATGACTCAAGCAAATGAACATTATCAAAACGAACTTCAATTTTCATTTTTAATAAATTTTGGATTATGGTCTTCATCTTTTCACAACTCTCACAGTTCGAGGATTCATCGTCAGACATATGTAACTTCCTTTACGGTATGGATTTCTTTCATCATTTTAAGTTTGGATTATGGGCAGAAACTCATTTTTGAATTCCACTACGAACTTTGATTCCTTTTCGAATTCTAAATGGTTCTGTGACCGCTCCCTTTTATGTATGAAGAAATTTTTCAAATAAAGGACCTAAATTTCAAGCAATTTCGCCTCTACATATGTAACTTCCTTTATGGTATGGATTTCTTTCATCATTTTAAGTTTGGATTATGGGCAGAAATTCATTTTTGAATTCCACTACGAACTTTGATTCCTTTTCGAATTCTAAATGGTTCTGTGACCTCTCCCTTTTATGTATGAAGAAATTTTTCAAATAAAGAACCTAAACTTCAAGCAACTTCGTCTCTACATATGTCAAGCAATGTTTCTCTCGTAACTACAACTTTGAAAACTACGTGCGCATTGGTCAAATCATGGATACGTTAGAAACGTCTTATACTGGACCTTTCCTTGGATTTAATGGTTCGATCAATGTGGCCTATTTAACTTGTGAATAATTCAATTGTTTCATATCAATAATTATTATGTATTAACATTTTTGTACTTTTATGCATTTAAATGTTTGTATGTTTGTTTATATCTAACGGATATAACCAAATATGCTTGTGTTTAAATGCACCTTTTATTTTCTGTATATATAACATTATTGTATTTATATGTATTCAAATACTTGTATATATGTTTAGATCTTCGGATGTAACCAGTTATGCTCGTATTTGAATATTCTTCAAATTTCATGTATACTATTTTTGCCTTCAAATGTTTATATGTCTACTTATGTCTTCGGACATAATTAAATATGTTTGCATTTGAAAGTACTTTAATTTTATGTATTTTAGTTATTATTTATTGTATAATTATTATAACATACTTTCTCACTCCGTGTTTAGCGCAGGAAGTAATGTAGCACTCCATTATAACTTTGTAAAAAAAATTTAATTTATGTTCGTACTTATGCTAAGATTTGCGCGAGCAAAATTTTAGCATAAGTCGAAATGAAACAATATATAAACTCTTCCGTTTGAGATACTCTTCAGTCAGTCAGATAAAGTCAGTCAGATCAAATTATTAAGAATCAGAAGAAAATCTCACTCAAGATACTCTCTTCAGAAATCCTCCCGGCAAGAGCGATAAACTTCAAGGAAAAGGCTGCGACTTGAATTTCGTTCACAAATTTTCGCACCAAACGAAGAATCTGAGGCAAGTTCGAAAAACGCACTGGAAAAGGCTGCGACTTGCAATTCGCCTACAGAGAGTATCTCAACAGAAGGGACTTATTACTTTACTTTTATTGAATATTTACTTATGTTAAATAAATACCTCATTTCAAATATGGATTTCTAATTTACCAACCTCTTATATAGGGTGCTTGCTCATAAAATAAGCCACCAATCTAGCAAGTTCTTCCCTATATATATATATATATATATATATATATATATATATATATATATATATATATAATATATATATATATATATATATATATATATATATATATATATATATATATATATATATATATATATATATATATATATATATATATATATATATATATATATATATATATATATATATATATATATATATATATATATATATATATATATATATATATATATATATATATATATATATATGTTTTTATTTTTTATATATATATAAAGTTATATGTTATATATATATATATATATATATATATATATATATATATATATATATATATATATATATATATATATATATATATATATATATATATATATATAGTTATATATATAAATATATATATATATAAATATATTTGTATATATATAAATATATGTTTATATGAGATATATATCTCTATATATATATATATATATATATATATATATATATACATATATATATATATATATATATATATAAGGTCGCAAACCAGAGGGTTGATTGAGGAGGTCTGACACCCTAGAATATTATTTAAACTATCAAAATATTTGATAACTTGTGTCTCTCAATTATAAATTTATAAGAATAATAAAAATAATAATCAAAGCAAATTAAGAGTATATATTAATAGAAATGAGGAAAACCTAATTGTGTTAGTGAAGATTTCTTAGGTTTAGTGGCTGTTGAAAGCTCAAAAGGAGAATCTCAACGGAATCAATACTACATAGGGTGAAATAATTGAACAAAGATATGTTGGTAAAGCAGCAATGAAGAAATGTTCAAGCTGTCGAAAATATATAGCGCATTGTACTCAGCAATTATGGGAGGAGAAGACCGGGGGCTTTATAATCTAGACTTGAAACGTTCTTTTTTGGGAACGTGGATGGATGTCACTAGTGGATAGAGCGCCCGGTTACTGTTAACTCAGCGACGCGGAGTCCAGTGTTCGAATCCCGCTGATGGAGAGTTGACATTCATATGGAGTACAATACATTAGATTCTTTATTGGAACAGTGAAAACAACTGGGCACTATTTTAGTTTACCAAGGCGATAACTATTTTAATAGAAAATATAGGAAAGATTTTCCTAGAGAAATAATAATTGGCAAAACTAATGCGAATGTGTGAAACAAAGTGTGTGGAAAATCATGGTGGATTATTACGATTTAGGGAAGTTTTTAAAGTAATTTTGAATCTTTAGAGAAGTTGGAGATGGATCAAGATATTGTACCTTCTTCAAAACCAAACTATTGAAATCTATAATCACGAGCAAATAGGTTTGTAATTATAATGATTTACTCTTCCATTACGTACTACATTTCAGTTTCCATCATTAGGGGCAACAACTGTTCTTAATCAAACCGTAAATGAATTTTTTTTTTTTTTTTTTTTTTTTTTAAATAAAAAGTTCACACCTCACGGGCATAGCCTTATTCAAATGAGATGCTTGTTTTGTAAGAGTTTCTCTCAAAATGATTAAAAATTTTCAAGCAATGTAGAAATTGCAAAGTTGCAACAGAACTTCTTCTTTCTGTTAATAAAGAAATGAGTATACTCTGTGTCATATGAAATGCAATGCGAAAAGAAATGAAGCAATTGTAATTCGTTTCTTTGATGATTTTTCGAACCAGTTAATGAATAAGTTCGTGAGCCACAGATCCGTAATTCCAAATCTTAGTAAATAAATTTCATCGATATCAATTATAAATTTTAAAAATTAAATAAACTTTATATATACGGTGGCGTTTCAATAGTTAAGGATATTAGCATCTATCTAACTTACAACGTTGTGGAACTCAGAAAAATATTTCTACTCTGAAAAAGGCTCTAAATCTCAATTTTACAGGGGGACGCAAGTCTAACAGATCTGAAAGTCAGTGTTTATCACATTACTAACAGTATAAACGGAGAAGTTACCAATCATTTTGTTGTTAATAGAGCATGAATAATAATATAATTTTTCACATATACAGTACAATAATATTTTTTTATTATTATTTTTATTATATTTTATTTTTTTTTTGAAATTGTCAATTTCAAAATTTATTTGATTATTTATTTTATTTAATTTTATCTGCTACCTCATATATAGCAGCAAAGTATATATATATATATATATATATATATAAGTTATATTATTATTATTATTATTATTATTGTTGGTTATTATTATATGATAGAGATGATATTAAGTTATATGCTATTATGAGCAGTTATATTATATATATATATATATATATAAGCTATTATGTTGTTTTAGGGTAATACATATAAATATTGATTAAATGTATTTAATTAATATTAACAAAAGTAAAAAGAAATTGATATATATTTTTGTGCTTCACACCTATAGTCTAATAAAATTGAGTTAAGTCATTAGCTTGCTTCTCGTAAGGCTTAAATTCTGATGAACGTGTACTGTAAAGTTTGTAGTGACGCATGATACGGTTTGAAATTGATGATATCGATATTTTTATATTTTATTTGATCCGGGGTGGGGCCTTCCTTGCCCCCCCCTATATCATTCCCCTACGTCCCCGCTAAAGGGTGGAGGTTTCAAATAAAAATATTCCATAAATTATAACAAATTGAAAATAAAAGAAGAATAAAAAATAAAAAAAACTTCTATGGAAAAATCAAATTCATATTATAGAGTTAAATAATAATACTAATAATAATAATACAATAATAATATAATAATAATAATTTGTCCTTATTTATAATAATACTAATAATAATAATAATAATAATAATAATAATAATAATAAAATAAAAAAAACTATGCTAATAATAATAATAATAGTAATAATAATAATAATAATAATAATAATAATAATAATAATAATAATAATAATAATAATAATAATAATAATAACACACACACAATAATAATAATAATAATAATAATAATAATAATAACCTTGTTAATTTCTTCAAAAAATGTCATTATTCAAAGAAATGTTTAATAAAATTTATAAAAAAGTTAAATAAAAAAGCAATTAAAACGTTATGATATATGCAAAGCCATCGCGATATTATTAGAAAAAATCTACGCAAAAAGAAAAACTCTAAAGAATCGTTTTTTCCGTTTTAAAATTTCCCCCGTATAAACGGAGTTCCTCTATAAATGCTCATATGTTGTTGTTGTTGTTAGCAGCATATAGCAAAGCAGCACATACTGTTGCTGCTGGTTAAGGCATAAGGCTAAGGTTATATATACATACATGTATATATATATATACATTATATGCATATATATTGGTTGGCGAAGGGCGGCGATGCTATGGTTGTTATTATATGGCGGCGCGCGCATATTATTGCTAAATATATATATAATATAATATATATATGATATATATATGGTTATTGGCGCGGTTAGTTATATTGTTGCTACTATTGGCGCCATACATGTATATTATTGGTTGGTTATGCTGAGCTGAAGAAGAAATAGTATGCTATATTACTGCTATATATACATACAGCATATATGTATTATATATAAACATTATACTACATACATATATTACATACATATTACATATTATTACATATTATATATAGTTATTATATATATATATATTATATATATTATTATATATTATATATATGTCCCCCCGGCAAAAATTTATTCCGCCCACGGTCCCCGTGAATATACATAGTATATTATTATATGTATATATACATTGCAAGGTGGTTACGTTAAGGTTACATATATGTTATGGCGGTGCGGATATATTAATGCATACATATGGCGCGCTATATGTTATGGCGATAAGTATGGCGTTACATACAGCGATACATAAGACAATAATATATATTATTGGTTAGAGCAGTGGTAAGAAGAAGAAGATGGTTATGCTGTTGGTTAAGGTTATATATACATACATATATTATTAAGCTATACACATGTATATACATATTATACACTTAGGTAGTTTTTTCAAGGCGCAAGGCATAAACATTAACGTATCCTTAAATATATATTATTGTTGGTTATTATATATTATGTATATATATGTTATATGTATACATATATATTATATTATATTATATGAAAGATATATATTAACATATATTAGTTACATATTGATATATTATACACATTATGCAAGATATATATTATTACATATATTACATTGTTAGCAGTTGGTGTTGTTAGCAGCATATGCTGCTAGCAAGGAGTGGTGAGGCAGTAAAGAGCAGCAGTTGCTACATATGTGGCTGCTGTATATACATACATACATTATTGAAAGAGCATGGGTTGTTATTATTATATATATATATATATATATATATATATATAAGATATATGTTATTATATATATATATATATAGATGATATATATGGTATTATTATATTGGCTATTATATATATATTTCATATATATTTTATATATATATATATACACATATATATATATATATATATATATATATATATTATATAAGGGTATATACATATTATATATATATATATGGACCCCCAACTGGCGTTAGTGAGACATTAAAATAGCCGTATTTTAAAAACGCTCATATAGAAAGGAGATCTTAAATATATATATATATATTATAATATGCGTATAGTGAGATATATAATATATATATACATATATATTATAAAGATATTGTTATATTGTTATTATTATTATTACATATATTATACGTGTGAATGTTTAATAATTGATACATATACATATATATGCTATAAATATATATATTATTATTATATATAGTGGGTATATTATATATTATTATTATTAGCTATATATTATTATTATTAAGTTAGTGGGGTTATATGTATATATATATATATTATTATTATTATATATATATATTTACAATTATTATTATCTCACGTAATACATATATATGATATTTTATTATTATATATATATATGATATATGGCGGCAGCAGTGAGTTGGGTTACATAGCGGCGGCGTGGCGCGCGCGGCGCGTTAGCTGGTTGGGTTGGTTATATACAGTTAGCAAATATTAAGTTGTTATTATATATATGCTATTTATATATATATACATATTATGTTATTATTGTTGGTTATATATAAGGTTGCATGGTTATTAGTTGCTAAGGCTGGGCGTTATAATATATTATATTATATATATATATATGTATATAAGTATATATATATATTCAACTTGCGTTAGTGAGATATCAAAATCGCCGTATTTTAAAAACGCTCATATAGAAAGGGTCTTGAAGAAAAGAATTTATTTAAGTTTTTAGTAAAATTATTTTATTTAGTTGCGTAAATAAATATCAAATTAAAAATAATTGAATTAAATGGAAAATAAAAATTTAAATATTTTTGTAAAATAGATATTTAAATATTTTAAAAAAAAAATTTTAAAGATAAATATTCAAATATATTTTTAAAAATTTAAACATTTAAATATTTAAAAAATTTTTTTTTTTAAATATATTTTTAATAAAAATTTAAATATTTTTTTAAATAAAACTATTTAAATAATTTTAAAAATAAATTTCTATTTAAATATATTTTAAAAATAAATTTGTAAATATTTTTAAAATAAATATTTAAATATTTTTAAAAATTATTACTTAAATATATCTTTAAAATTAATATTTAAATATATTTTAAAATAAATATTTAATTAGTTTTGAAAAATTAATTGCATAAAATTTAATTAACCAAATATTTAATAAGATCTTAATAAATTAAAGAGAAATATATTTTAATATTCAATATTAGATCAAATTTAACACAGAAAGCAATTTAAATAAATTTAATAAATTAAATCAATTAAAATAAATTCAAAAAGAAAATTAAATGTTAAAAAGTTATAAAAATGAATATATAATCAAATAAACAAATATTTAATAATATTTGATCTTAATTACATTGATTAAATTTCTTTTTCATGTTCGCACCTCAAAGGCATTGCCCTATTCTAGTAAAGGAACAACTCTAAGTACTTGTTACCAACTCTCCTGACGAGAAATCGAACCTTATTCCCATGCCTCGCGACTCTGTCGCTCTACTGCTGGGCCAAGGTAACGGTACAAAGGAGAATATAGTTAATTTTTGTACATTAGAGTAGCTTATGTTATAACATGGTGTGCTTGTGTGACAGAGGTTTCAGGCTTGATTCCTAAAAAGACTACCTACAGGGGTCCTTCTCCGCCCCTCCCCGCCCTCAATAAAGAGGAATGAAAAGCGAAATATAAATTTAATATTTCAAAATTATTATTATTATTTATTTATTATTATTATTATTATTATTATTATTATTATTATTATCATTATTTATTAATATTATTAATAAGGTTATTACCATTATTATTTATCATTATTAATATTATTATTATGTTAGGGTATTATTATTATTATTATTATTATTATTATTATTATTATTATTATTATTATTATTATTATTATTATTATTATTATTATTATTATTATTATTATTATTATTATTATTATTATTATTATTATTATTATTAGTCACTTCCATATCATATTTATCACTTATTGCCCATTTAATTAATGTATTAATAATATTTATTATTATTGATATTATATTAGTTTGATTATTATTATTATTAGTTGATTATATTATTAGTTTTTCATTATTAGTTTTCATATTATTATATTATTATTATTATTATTATTATTATTAATATTATTATTATTATATTATTATTTACCACTAACATTATTATACAATATAATTATTATTATAATTTCATATTTTTATTATTATTATTAGTTATTTAGTTTATGATTATTTATTTAGTAATTATTATTATTATTATTATTATTATTATTATTATTATTATTATTATTATTATTATTATTATTATTATTTATTATTTATTATTATTTATTATTATTATTATTATTATTATTATTATTATTATTATTATTATTATTATTATTATTATTATTATTATTATTAGATATTATTATTATTATTATTATTATTATTGTTATTATTCTGCTATTATTACTGAAGTTTTAAAAACGCGAAAGGTTTCACGATAACAGAAAACGCGGTTAAACACCCAAATTGATCAATAAACGAAGTAATCG
>JABUQX010121305.1:0-2500 GCA_015478945.1 Trachelipus rathkii
GTTAGATTTACATTGACCGTATGGTATATATCAACTAATTATGTTATTACTCAGTTCAGGTATCATATATGTTAGCATATTATTCGGAGGTTCTGTATGATAATTAGGTACATCTAGGTTATTAGTTAAAATAGTAAATCTTATACATGTTACAAATATTACATCATTATGACTATTCGGTTAAATCAAATCACCAATCTGATATATACTTAAAGTAATTAACGTTTATGATAATACAAGGGAGAATCAGTATTACGTGATTTCTGTTATGCAATGCTTAGTTTCACTTTACTGACTGGCTTTATTAAGTATAGGTAAATACTTTTATGTTAATGTTGACTGTTTATTCGAGCGTATCAGTGTAATATGTTAATTAGTATCAGTATTTGTCGTTGTATATTCACATTTAATATCTACATCTTCACTTATATAGCTACAGGTTATGATGATGTTTATAGCTTTATTGATGCTAAATATTTATATTTTAAGCGTAATTATGACCATATCATTTATACAGTTGGTTCGAGGTTTGGTAGTGAGACGCACAGTATGTATGCGCGAGTGTTATTGGATGTCATGAGGTACGAAGAGATGATATGGGGTACTCGTTCGTGTCGGAGCAACTAGGACGGTGGCTTAATCAATAGATCAATGGGTAGTAGTTCCATGAGCTAGGAAGTGGTGCAGTTGCGGCTTGGTGGTGATGTGGAGAGGAGTGAGTAGGCGGACGCTTGGATATTACTGTAATGTTTTGTGATCATCTAGTATTTTATATTGTTGATTGGTTATCATGTTTGTTATAAAATCATAGATCTCCTGTTCACTTGTCACGCATCTGGCATTCTTGGAGTGATATTTCAGGTTAATCTCAAGCTTAGATATCACTGTTGTCGTTAACGGTATTACCTCGGTTCAGTTCGCGCCTGTTTGAATAAACCTTTGTTATGTAGTTTTGTAACATGGCTTAGATTTTGGGAGTATTGTTAAAGGGTATAGCAATACTATGCTGTTTGTGATCGTTTGTCTAGTATATGCATTTGAACTTCGGGTTTGGGTAATACGTGCAGGAAATTTTGTTATAAGGTGGTTGGGTATCGGGTTTAGAGGGAGAGTTTTTGGTTGAGAGAGAAATATTTTAACTATATCGTATACTGTGAGCCTAAAACTGGAGTACTTAACAGCGTGGATTGCGTACGTATCCGACATGGTCGGCGCAGAGTTGCCTATTAGTTTCGAGTTTCGAGTGAGCTGGATGGTGAGGTGGAGAGTCATAGCACCATGCACTTAACTAGTGGCACTATAGACTGTGGTGTGTTAATATGATGAAGGTGTACGCTGCGTATGGTCGTGTGTAATCCACGGGGTAACTGACATTCTTATATAGCATTGGAATTGCCTGTGACGGGTCATCGGCGTTTGATGGTTTAGAGATTATGTGCTTGATGAAGAGAGCGTTCTCGAACTAGTGTTGTATACGTTTTGTAGACGGGTGT
Source organism: Trachelipus rathkii (assembly GCA_015478945.1). NCBI lineage: Eukaryota > Metazoa > Arthropoda > Malacostraca > Isopoda > Trachelipodidae > Trachelipus > Trachelipus rathkii. Next base: position 1,494 of record JABUQX010121305.1, read on the forward strand.
GCCTGACGTGAGGTGTGAGCTCTTTATCTCTGTTCGTGCCTTGTGATTCAGCTTTTCTATCGGCACTCTCTCTGTTAATTGGTTTTTAGTGAGTTACTTGTATTCTCGGTCGCGCCTATATCGCGGTGCTGGTCTTGAGGGTCTACTCTGGGTGGGTCTATTGTACTGCACTTGTATATGTTCCTTTAGTTCTGGTAATGTTAATATGAGTCTTAGCTTATATAATTAGAATCATACAATGTTACGTAATCCTTATATAAGCTAAATATATTTACCGTTTGTGTTATCCCTTAGTATTCATATAAGAACTTATTTTTGTGCTATGTTTATTAGAAATGATTTAGTAAAAAATATGACTGGAATCAATAGATCACATTGTCATCAATTACTATATAAGGATCAATTAGTGACGTGGTGGGTAGCAGTATATTCTAGAGGAGCGTGGGATGGGACGGGTAGGTATTGCGGTATACTTATCTGCCATTTACTATGATTTTAAATCTGGCTGCTTTTATAGGAATCAGTGTAAAGTCTCTACATTCACCTTACTCTCTTATCATTATTATACTTGTAGTCAACGAGATCTCTAGTGATGTATTATGATCATATGTTTCTGCTGAGTAGAGGAGCGTGTTAGTCATGAGGTCTTTCACGTGGACGTAACTTTTGGACTGAGGATAACTTATTGTTATGTTTGCAATATATTTGGGTCATGGGGCGATTTATCAGATGTACATTGGTACCCGGTAAAGAGTTAACTGATAACTTTTTGTTAGAATGATTTCGCTATGCTAATGAAAAACACTCGTTTCCCGTTCACGTAGCATATATTGGTGGCTGTTGGTGCGGCCACTCGCATGAGTCGTACGACAGGATACACTGATACATTTTTGTTCAAAATTACTGTGTCAATGTAAGATTTCAGTACTACGACGTTAATATGCTTAGGAGATACGTGCTTGAAAAAGTATGCTACCTGGTGAGATTATAGCTTCAGCTTGTTTGCC
>JABUQX010121306.1:0-15000 GCA_015478945.1 Trachelipus rathkii
GTTCTCTGTTCCAAACCAATTATTCAATGTGTAACCAATGTTGCGTGAGTATACCGTTCAACTTACCGGTAATCAATTGGCTGCTTTAATTTGATCCAAGTATATTCGATATAGTTAGTTGTCTGTCCTTCCGATAGGATTAAATGTATGTCATCATATCCGGAACTTTCATCTCTATGCTATAAGAGTTCATTAAGTTTAGATAGAAAAACCATGAATAAGGTGGAATTAAGTGTTAATTAAGAGTTATGGATACAAGATTATTATTGACATTTAATAGTAGTGAGCTGGTTAATGTTCTCTGAAGTGGGAGCATATCCTCGTCCGTTTTAACCCATCTCTTGTGCGACCGGTGGAGAGGCCAACTGTGGCGTTACTCGTATGGGTTACCATTCGATTTACACTTCTCTATTCAATGTCCTGCGCGAAATCTCCAAGCTTCGTTGTAACTAAGGAGGCTGATGAACCTTCTCTGTACATGCCATAAGAGGCGCTTTGCGCTCTGATGACTCTTAAATTACCTTCATGCTACAATCCCTATTATTATTATTATTTATTATTATATCCCATTTAGAATATCTCAAACTTATACGTTTATATTAATATTATTATTAATATTATTATCTAAGACCTACTAGGTATTAGGCTCCTTCGTTCCTCTATATGCCAATAAATAATTCAGAAGATTCCAAATAAAGTAACAAGAACTCGGAGACAAATTGTCATCTTACATATGTAAACTCCCCTCCTCCCTCCTAATCCAGTTCTGAAGTGGGGTCTGATGCGTTTCCCTTGGCCTTTTCGTTTTGGTGATGTTGACTCCATGGTGCTTGCTGATCCTTTTATCTCCTATTTCGGTCGGGTACATACCTTAAAGAATACTATAGGTACTTACGAAATTCCGTCTAGTGTGGCTTGTTGTCTTGTGTTGTCAGGGTGTACCATAAGCTTCTTTATGTGTAGTTATATCTGTGTAGTTGGTTTAACCATCTAACCTCTATTTCTTTTCGTCCCGAGTAACCAGCCTCCATTTACATGTGTTGTTGCCTTCCTTCTGTTTTTACGTTCCCTAGGCAGCATTTTCTTCTATTTTGTACATACGATGGTTGTTCTTCTGCTCGAGTCGGTTTGGCAGCAGCCTCACTCAGCTGTCCTGCGACTTTGGTCAGAGACTTGAGAAGTCCTTTCATCTCTCGAAAGAACTCTTTGTTTACCTTAGCCTCTTCCGAAACCGGGGAATTGTTGTTGTTGTTTGTATTTCGACTCTCACCATATGAGCCGCTCTCTTGGGTCGGGAACTGTTCTCCTTGAAGATGATTTACCGCCCCCCAATATTCTCTCCCCCTTCTCTCGTGGGGGGTTTCTTCGTAGTCATTCCTATAAAAGTTTTTATACAAGTTATCTGCTACTTTTGTGATTTTTTCAAGACTGCTATCGTCTGCCAGAGTCATTAAGCTCTCTTGTATGCGAGATGGAAGCTCATTAATAAACAACTCATGAACAAAAGGCGCACTGTTTTCAGCAAGCAGATCGAATCCTATTCTTCCCATAACATCACGGACTCTTGCCAAGTAAACTGAAGGAAGTTCTTCTTTTTTTCTTCCTTTTTTGAAAATTTCACTAATTTGACTTCTCAGGTTGGGAGCGTAAGCTTCCTCGATCGAGGCAATTAACTTTTGAAAGCAATCTCCCCCCAATGGAAATTTGATTGTCGCTACGATATCATGGGGAAGGACGGAAGCCAATATTCTTACGCGTTCTTTTGGATCATCCACTCCATTAAGTTTGAAAACGGTAATCGTTGTGTGTAACCAAGTCATCATATTACGCACGTCTAACTTTGGAATGGCGCCAATAGGCAGACTGGTCTTTGGAGTCTCCCTCAAGGAGGGGGAGACTGTGGGGGTAACAGATCTCGCTCGTCGCGGGGTATGCAGGTCCTGACTTCCTTCCCCATCCTCGTTCGAATTTTCTTCTCTTCGAATTGGAGATTTGGGGGAAGAGGGGGAAACGTTCGAAGTTTTTTCAGATGCTTTAGATGTAGTACTTGACTTTCCCCTACCCCTCCCGGTCTTAAATCGGGGAGATCTTTTTTTATGGCTAGGCATGTTTAAGTTTTCTTTGCCCGTTTTCTTTTTTTTTTTTTTTTTTTTTATTTTTTTTTTTTTTTTTTTTTAAACTATAATTTTTTTTTTGCCGTGAATATTATTTGAAAATGGAGCTCTTTTTCACAAGAATAGCGACTTTTAAAATAACGGGAATCTTCACGCTATTCCTTATGTAATAAAGTTTATGAGAGCTATTATCCAAACGCACTAAGACTTTATTTAATTGTTTTTTTTTTCTTTCAGTATATGAGTCACTTCACTTAGCACTATATTTGTTTTTTGGCACTTTCACAATCACCACTTTTTTTTTCTTTGTTATGTGCCCCCTAGATCAGAAAGGTTTTTTTTTTTTTTTGTCACTCTGGGGTCACCAAAACTATGTACAAAGCGTTTGGCTCTTTATAATGTTTAATTGACCCTATTTAGAGATCAGCTTTGATCATAGCAAATAATAACTAATTTGGAATAGCGAAACGCTTTCTTAGTTATTTCTTTATTAAATTACTTCTAATCGATTTACATTTTACAAGGACACAAGTTTAAGTGTTTTTAACTATTGTTCCAAAAAGACATATTTATTCTCACCAATATCATTCTTATTTAAATGTGGTCTTTGATACCTTACAAGTTATTATCCGCGAGAGAGGCAAAGCTGTTAGCTCTCCGATTCTTATTTTCTAAACTGGCCTCTATGCCATTGCACCCAGGCGTTTTCTGACAGAGTCACCTCGGTGACCTTGGATACTAATTACAAAAATATAAAGACTGAAACCAATTTTATCGGCTTTTTACAAGCAGGATTATACAGGTTTTCTACAGCTTGTGTCCCCAGAAATCTTGGTAGCACTTACATATATCCTTTATAAATTTTATAATACTCATGTAACGAGTACGGTAACATATATATAATATAATATATATATATATATATATATATATATATATATATATATATATATATATATATATATATTATATAAAGATATTTAAATATATTTTTTTTATATTTATATATAGTATACCTATATATATATATATATACTATATATATATATATATAATATATACTTATATATCATTATATATATATATATATATATATATATATATATAAGGTTGGCAAAATTCCTGTTTTGTTTCAATTTATAAGGGTAATAGGGACAAAAGGAAGTGTTCTAATTAAAGAGAAAGTAAGTTTATTAAAGGTTGTAGTTGAAATATAGAGATGAGTTTTAAAAGGAAAAACTAAAAGTTGTACATATAAACAGATTGGAGGGGAACATTGTGGTTTTAGGGATGGTCGAGGATCTGTGGATCAAGTGTTTACTTTGAAAATTCTGACCGAGAAGTTCTAAGGAAAGAGAAGAAGAAAGACGCTTTTGAATGTTTCCTTGATTTGGAAAATTCACAAGATGATGTGCAATGATGGAAATTGTCGAGAGTATTAGAAAGATATGGAATAAAAGAATTGTTGTTAATGGTGATCAAAGCATTTTATAGCAACAGTAGAGCATATATTAGGATTAAGAAGAGTGAAAGAGAGTGGTTTAAAGTCGGAGTATGACTGAGAAAACGTTGTGTTGTGTCTCCATGGTTGCTTAATATTTTTGTAGATTATATAGTTAGGGATTGATTGAGTGTATATTTGTTCCTTAAGTTCTAAAATTAAAAATAAGGTTGATTTTTTGGAATTGAAGGGTTTACGAAAAATTTGTTGAGTAAAGAGAGGAGATAGAATTAAAAATGCAATTATGAGGGAAATTTGCTGCAAGGATAAATGTCTAATAGGAGCAAACTAAATGGAGCTAAGATGGTATGGACACGTGCTTAGAATGAATAATGATAAAGTGGCTAAGAAGGTTTTATGTCCGAGGTGACAGGCAATAGAAGATGGGACAAACCCAAAAGAAGGTAGATTGATATAGTAAAAGAGCTGTTAATAGCAAAGGGCATTAGTTTGGATGAAGGTAATAGATAAATGCATGATATGATTGATCAATTAGAGTGGAGTAGTGCATGTGAAGCTGAATTAAGATTAAGGGTTGCAATTAATTGAAGAACTTGGAAGAATACATATAAGTGAACAACATTCTCGATTTGCAACTTACACCATCTCGCAGTTATGTGGATGACGGTGGTGAGTATAATATATATATATATATGATATATATATATATATATATATATATATATATCTTATACCTATATAATATCATATATTATAATAATATATAACATTCTATAATATAATACCTCTTATTACTATAATATATTCATGATATATATATATATATATAATATATATACTATATAGTATATATATATATATATTATATACATATATATATAATCATATATATTCTATATATATTATATATTATACTATATATATATATACTATAATATATTCTATAATATATACCTATAATATACTATATAGTACTATATTATATATATATATATATGATATAGGAGTATGATATATATATTATATATATACCTATATAAACTTATATTATTATATAACTTATTTGGGACGATTAAGAAATTTTGCCGATGACGATGACGATGACGATTAGAGCAAATTTTGACGATGACCGATGACGATTGACGATTAATTGAAAAAAACTATTATTAAAAATTCCTTTCTCTCTTGCTCTCTCTCTCTCTCTCTCTATAATATATATATTTATATTCATATATATATATATCTATATATATATCTAGTATATATATATATATTATTATTTATATATATATTACTATATATCTACTATATATATATAGTACTATTATATAGATATATATATATATATATATAGAGGCTGTAGACAGGGGGGTCAGGGGGGTTCACCTCCCCGAAATTATTGTTAGCGATCTAAAATTTTTGATTCCTTAACGTCCTCTTAATACATAATTCAGGTATAATAATAACAATACATAATAATAACATAATATTTATCATGGATCATCAATCAATAATTAATAATGAATATAATAATTAATAATATTATAATAATAAGATATAATAATTAATAATAATAATAAGTAAAATATAATAATAATAATAATAATAATAAAATAATAATAAATAAAGTTTAATCAAGTCGGGGACCCTCGGGGTGGGTGGCTTTGCGGACACGTCGCGGGGGGAGGGTTGGGTCCGGGCGGCCGGCCGCGGTGTGTTCATTTTATGGTGGCGTGCGACTTGTGTTTTGCGTTGTTGGGGGTGGTGGGTTGGTGCCCGTTCGCGTTGACTGCGGGGCGGCGGGGGGGTGTCCTTGCCTGGGGAGGGCGGGCTTTTTTGTTTTATGGTTGCGGGTCGGCTGTTGGGCGGGTTGGGCTTGTGTTTGTGTTGGTGGGGTTTTGGGGTCGTTTCTGCTCCGTGTGGTGTGTCCGCCTCCTGGGTCTGGGCTGGTTTGGATTCCAGGGTGGCGCGGTGTTTATTTTGTTGGTTTCCTTTGTCTCTGCTGGGGTTACTGCCTGCTGATCGTGATCGCGGTGGCCGGCCTGGTGTTCGTGGCAGGACGGCCGCAGCGCGGCGGGAAATTTTTGCGCAGCTCTGGCTGTGGGCGCCTCTGCCAGCCGTCTTGCGGCGGCTTTTCGGCGGCAGCTTTTCGGGTGTGTACCGCGGCTTGACAGTAACGTGGTCGCTCGCCTTATGGTTGGCGTGCGGTCGATCTTACCGTGGTTATGTTCTCGTTGGCGTGGTGTATGGTTTTTTGGTTGTTGTGGGTGCTGTTGCGGTTGTTCCTGGCGGCGGTGGGTGCCCTTGTTGGGCTGGGTTTCCCTCTTGCTTTGTTGGTCTGGTTGCCCGGTGTTTGTGTGTTGTGGTGGATGCGTGTCGCTCCGGAGGTGTGGTGGCCTGCGGGGGTCGTCTGCCCTCCGATTAAAATTTACAATTATTTATTAATTTAAATTATTATACATATTTTTTTTCCGTTACTAATTTCTTATTTCAATGTTTCTTTCTCATACATTATCTCTCTACAACAACAACTTATATCTATTAAAATATATATATACATTTATGATTAACAGCCACTCTTACCTAATAAATCTTTCTTACCACAAATATTTCTCCTATTTTCCATTAATACATACTTTTCATTTTAATTTTATTAACTATTATTATTATTGATTATTATTAAATATTATTATTAATTATTAAATTATTATTAATTATTATTATTATTATTATTATTCGATTATTATTATTATTATTATATCTATTATTATTACTTATTATATGATTATTATATTATTATTATTTATTTTTATTATTATTATTATTACTTATAATGGAGACTTAATTCCAATCAAGAAATTTTGTATCTCTAAAGACTCACCACTTTCTTCGTGTATTTTTAACCCCCTTACCCCCTTTCTACATGCTTAATATTATATAGTATATATTATATAGTATAGATATATATATATATATTAGTATAGTGAGTATATATATATATAGTGATATATATAAGTATATTAATATATTATATAATATAATATAAGTATATTCTTATATATATATATATATATGTGATATAGATATATAGATATATAAACTTGAAGAGTTTGTTAAAAGTGGGATTTTTTTTTTTCAATTAATCTTTTCAATCTTCATCTTCCATCTTCAAAATTTTCTCTAATCTTCATCTTTCATCTGTCATCTTCAAATTTTATTTCATAATCTTCCCCCGATCAGCGTAATATATATATATATATATATATATCAGTATATATAATATGATATATATAATATATATATATATATTATATGATATAGTAGTATATATATATACGTATTATAGTATGGTAGAGATATATATATGAGGGTTATATATATTTATACTAGGTATAGTATATTGCGATATATATATAGTATATATATATATATATGGTTTATATATATCTATATATCATATATATATATTATATCGTGTAAACGACATTATTTAATAGGGGTTATACATATATTTTTTAGTAAAGCTTTATTTATACTAGTTATTAGTAGTAGTGAGTCGTATAGTATAAGTATATTTATAATATATATTCATTATATTATTTATATTATAGTAGCTACTGTACTATCAGTAATATATCTATATACATACGCTATATAGTATATTAGTATTATACTGTTCACCATTCCCGGTCATCCACCATAACTGCGAGCTGGTGTACCCTTTCTGGTACTAGTTGCAAAATCGAGAAGTGTGTGGGCGAGCGCTTATATGTATTCGTTGGCGCCAGTTCGTTGCAAATGTATTTGCAACGCAGCCTTAAATCGTGTGAATTCAGCCTTCCCATGCATCTAGCTCCTACTCGGTAAATCATGATCATCATATCATGCAGTTATCTATTACCTTCAGTCCACTAATGCCTTTTCTATTAACAGCTTCTTTTAACTATATTCAATACTACTTCCTTTGTTGTCCCATCTTCTATTGCCTGTGCACCTTCTCGGACATAAGAACCTTCTTTTAGCCACTTTATCATTATTCATTCTATTGCTACGTGTCCATCCCATCTTAAGTCCATTTTAGTTTCTGCTCCTATCTAAGACATTTTCCTTGGCAGCAAATTTCCCTCATAATTGCATTTTTAATTCTTCTTCCTCTCTTTAAACTCAACCATGCTTTGTAACCTTCCTGTCACTTCCTAAAAAATCACGCTTTATTCTTTATTTTTTAGAGACGTATAAAGGAACAATATATACTACTCCAAGTCAATCTTTCCTAGACTGATACTACCATGCTACAGCCGTAATATTAAGCAACCGCATGGAGACACAACACAACGTTTTCTCTCGAGGTCTATTACTCCGACTTTAAAAAACCACTATCTCTTTTCACTCTTCTTAAATCCCTAACTATATTGCTCTATCTGTTGCTATAAAATGCCTTTTGATCACCATTAACAACAATTCGTTTTATTCCATATCTTTCTAATACTTGCTCGACAATTTCATCTTGCACATCAATCTTGGTGATTTTCCAAATCAAACGGAAACATCAAAAGCCGTCTTTCTTCTTCTCTTTCCTTAGAACTTCATCTCTCGTTCAGAATTTTCAAAGTTAAACACTTGATCCACAGATCCCTCGACCATCCTAAAACCTACAATGTTCCCCTCACAATCTGTTTTATTATGTACAACTTTTAGTTTTTCCTTTTAAAAACTCATCTCTATATTTCAACTACCAACCTTTTTAATAAACTTACTTTCTCTTTATTTAGAACACTCTTTGTTTCTCCTAATTACCCTTATAAATTGAAACAAAAACCGGATGATTTTGCCAACCTTTATATATATTACTATGATACTATATATATATATATATATATATATTATTATATATTATATATATATATATTTATATATATATTCATTAATATATTATATATATATAATATATATTATATCTATATTATATATTTATATATATATTATATATACTATATATATAATATATATATATATATTTTTATATATATAATATAATTATAAAAAATAATTATTTTTAAATATATATATGTATACCGTACTCGTTACATAGTATAAACTTTATAAAGCGATATAGTGTAGTGGCTACAGACGATTTCTGGTACACAAGCCTTGTCAGTAAAACCTTTGTAATAGTCCTTGTTGTACAAGCCGAATAATTGTTTCAGCTCTTTATTTTTGTATAGTTACAAGGTCCACATCGAGGTGACTACTGTCAGAAAACGTGCCTGGGTCAATGGCATTAGAGGCCAGTTTGTAAAATAGAATTCCGGAGAGCTAACGAGCTTTGCTCTCTCTCGGCGGCTAATAACTTGTAAGGTTGTATTCAAGAGACACATTTAAATAATTATTCGAATCATTGTAGGCATACAATATTTTCTTTTTTGAACAATAGTTAAAACACTTAAATTGTGTCCTTGTAAAATAATCAATTAGAAAGTAATCTAATAAAGAAAAAACTAAAGACAGACGTTTTCGCTATTCCCCAATTAAGTTTATTATTGCTGATATCAAAGTGATCTCTTATGGGTCGCAAGTTAATACATTATAAAGAGCAAGCTTTACATTGAGTTTTGGTGATCCCCAGAGTGACAAAAAAAAAAATAACCTTCCTGAATTTGATCTAGGGGGCACATAACAAAGAAAAAAAAAGTGGTGAGTTGTGAAAGTGCCAAAACAATTATGTCTAAGTGAAGTTGGAACTCAATATAGCGAAGAAACAAAAAACAATTAAATAGTCTTAGTCTTGTGTTGGATATAAGCGGTCCTCATCACTTTTTACATAAAGGGAACTAGCGTGAAAGAATCCGTTATTTTAAAAGTCGGTTTATTCCTTTGCTTAAAAAGAGCTCCATTTTCAAATAATATCATCCGCGAAAAAAAAAATAAAAAAAAAAATAATAAAAAATAAAAAAAAAAAGAAACGGGCAGAAGAGAATTAACATGCTCTAGGCCATAAAAAAAGATCTTCCCCGATTAAGACCGGGAGGGGTAGCTTAAATTGTCCAGTACTACATCATACATGCATAACTCCTGAAAAAAAGCTTCAAACGTCTCCCCTCTTTCCCCAATCTTCCAATTCGAAGCAGAAGAAAATTCGACACGAGGATGGGGAAGTGAAGTCAGGACCTGCTTCTTCCGCTACGAGCCAGATCTGTTTACCCCTTACAATCTCCTTCCATCCCTTGAGGGAGAACTCCCAAAGACAGTCTGCCTATGGGTGCTATTCAAGTTTAGACCGTGCGTAATATGATGACTATCGGTTACACACAACGGATTATTCGCGTGTTCATAAACTTAATGGAGTTGGATGATCCAAAGAACGCGTAAGAATAATTGTCTTCCCGTCCTTCCGCATGATATCGTCAGCGACACATCAATCTTTCCATTGGGGAGACTTGCTTTTCAGAAGTTCAATTGCCTCGATCGAGGAAAGCTTCGCTTCCAACCGTGAGAAGTCAACTTTAGTGAAATTTTCAAAAAAGGAAGAAAAATAAGAAGACTGTTCCTTCCGTTTAACTTGGGCAAGGAGTTTCGTGATTTATGGGGAAGAATTGGATTCGATCTGCTTTGCTCGAAAAAAAACAGTGCGCCTTTTTGGTTCATCGAGTTGTTTATTAATGAAGCTTTTCCATCTCGCATACAGAGAGCTTAATGCTCTGGCGACGATACGCGTCTTGACAAACATCACAAAAGTAGCAGATAACTTGTATAAAAACTTTTATAGGAATGACTACGAAACCCCCCACGAGAGAAGGGGGAGAGAATATTGGGGGGCGGTAAATCATCTTCAAGGAGAACAGTTCCCGACCCAAGAGAGCGGCTCATATGGTGAGAGTCGAAATACAAACAACAACAACAATTCCCCGGTTTCGGAAGAGGCTAAGGTAAACAAAGAGTTCTTTCGAGAGATGAAAGGACTTCTCAAGTCTCTGACCAAAGTCGCAGGACAGCTGAGTGAGGCTGCTGCCAAACCGACTCGAGCAGAAGAACAACCATCATTTCAAAATAGAAGAAATGCTCCTAGGGAACGTAAACAAGGCAACACTGTAAATGCTGAGTTACTCGGCGAGTTATGTAAACCACACTCCAGATTCCTCCATAGAAGTTACACCTGCCACTCGGAATTCTGTCCTATGTATTCTTTGGTATTCCCGCCAAATGGAGAAAGTCAGCAAGCCCATGAGTCACATCCCCAAAGAAGGCAGGGAAACGCATCAGATCCCCCCTCGAACAGGAGTTAGGGGGGGAGGTGAATATTTTAGATGAAAATTATCGTATTTTTAATTATGGGAATATTGCTGAAGTAAATAATTTGCATACGTCTACTAGTAGGTTTAATAATAATATTAATAATAATATGAATAATAATAGGTATGTTTGGTATTCTAATGGGTATAATAATAATAATAATAATAATAGGGATGTAGCTTTGAGTAATTTTAAGAGTATCGAGCAAAGCGCTCTATGGCATGTACAAGGAGGTCATCCTCCTTACAACGAAGCTCTGAGTATCCCGACTATTGATGAGAGTATCGATGTAACCCATACGATACCCACGTTGGCCTCTACCGGCGCACAAGATATGTTAACGACGGATGCTCCCACAGGAGAAAGTCCGGTCATAAATAATATGTCTGTATTAAATAATGTAAGAGATTATAAACTTTATACTATTATGGATAAAATATCAAAAAGAGTCTTTATTTTAGATAGTGGTAGTGAGATCAATTTACTCCCTATGGAAGGAGAAAATAATATATCGATTATTGGTCAAATTAAAGCAGCCAATGATACCGTAATTGACGTATACTCACGCAAAATTGTTACAATTGATTTTGGTTTAAAGAGAACTTATGATGTAGAATTTTTAACAACTAAATTGCCAATTTGCATATTAGGAATGCCGTTTTTAAAAAATTTTTCGTTTAATATTAATTTTGAGACAGACATGTTAACAGATACTCAGAGCAAGGAATGTATAAATTTGTGTAATAAAACAATTTGTAGAGATAAGGCTTTTATTCATACTCTCTCTCAATTTTCTTCTTCTGTAGCTCATAATGAACTTTTTAGTGATATACCTATAGTTAATAATCTGGTATTTGAATTTAAACATTTATTTAAAAATTGGCATGGATTTACCGGAAAACTGTTTAAGGGGTTCGGGAAGAAGCCAACTTCAAGCTTGGGATGACTTGTTCAAAGAATTTGGGGGAGGGGAGAGCGCTGAATCGAGACTTAAGAATAGGAATGGGGGGGATACCTTTGCTTTACGTGGGGGAGAGGAGACGAGCATTCCAACTGCTATCTTGAAGGAATTAGCGTCACTTTTTCCTTATAAAACTAATATAAGCGGAGTTCCAATAAAACTTAAACCTCGTCGTATTCCTCATAAATTATTCGAACAAACAAAGAGGGAGCTATTAAATTTAGTAAAAGCGAAAGTTTTAAAGAGGGCACCATCGCAATGGAGTTTCCCCATCAGCGTTTTGGAAAAAAATGGGGGAGGGGTACGAATCGTGTGTGATTTTAGAAAACTTAATTCCGTGGCGAAAAATGATGTATTTGCTATGCCGAATATAAATGATATATTTAGTGGGCTTCATGGGACAAAGGTATTAAGTAAACTTGACGTCACGAACGCGTACTATCTTCTGCCTTTGGCAGAAGCCGATCAACATTATTTTACTATTAGTACAATGATCGGCAATTTTTCTTTTAGACAATTACCGATGGGATTTAAAAATTCGAGTTCATGTTTCATGAGATTTTTAACTATATTACTTCAAGGCATTCCCGGTGTACACGTGTATTTAGACGATATTTTGATAGGGACCAAAGATTTATCAGACCACGTGGGGGTACTTAAACAAGTATTTGAGAGATTAAATTATTTTAAAATTTGTTTAAATAAAAAAAAATGCGAATTTGGGGTAAAAAGGTTAAGTTATTTGGTTTTGACTTGAGGACAAAGGGCTTGCGCCATTCATCTGAAAAAGTTTAAGGAAATAATAATGTTCTCGCCCTTTAACCATAAAAGAAGTGCGTTCGTTTGTTGGCAGAATTTCATTTTACCGCCAAAATATACCGTGTTTTACAAATCTAACACGTTGCCTTTGTATAATTTTTTAAAGGGAAAAAATAGCTCTAATAAAAAAATCACGTGGTCGGCCGAGGCGAGAAGTCTTTTGTAGATATAAAACAAGCGATTCGTCATGGCGCGCCTCACGCCTCAGTTCCAGCAGTCCGATGCGCCCTCTCAAAGTGTTTAACATTTTATGGGCAATAATACAAGCCTTTTAATACGGTTAGATTATGTTCTGACGATGAAGAATGGGACTTCTTTTTGCTTTTTATACGTGGGTATTTTACATACAACAGAAAACACGACTATTTGCAGTAAATAAGCTTTTATTGGGGTTTAAACGAAATTATTCGAAGAAATATGGGTTCAATTTTAGCGGAAAGCATGTGCGTATACTGTACTCTGCTCTCGTCGCGTTTGTATATAACAATCAAAACATGCTAAATGATATACAAAATTATAATGCTAGGGAATTGAGGGAACTCGCTATTTTGAAGTACTCTTTATATCACGATGGAGTTAATACCGAACAATCAAAAAATGCGTTATTAACATATTTTACTTGCGAATCACCTATTTCACAAGATGAGGTAGGAAAAGATGTAGGGTCAAATAGTGGTAAGTCCTCTGACCTCCGCCCCAACCCCGATTCACAACGGCCCCATGAGCAATCAGCTGGGGCTACTATAGCGACTGACGTAGGTGCTGTTAACTTGGTAATGAATGAAAGCACGACGATAGATCTGTCTGTTGGAAATGAAGACTGCAGTCGCGCTGAGGCGGTCATATTGGAAATTGCCAAAATAAATTTAGTAACCACGTTTGATAAAAATGCAAAAATATTATTCTCGCATTTCAAACGAGATTTGGACTTTGAAGAAATTAGACAGCACCAACAGTCAGATAAATACCTTAGTGATCTGATGGCGAAGAGAGAGAAAACAACTTTGAAGTTAATAAGGCAGAAATTCTTTTATAACAAAAAAGAGATAGAATTAATTGTCGATGTCTCTTTAAACTATTCGCGCGTTTTTGTGCCGGAAAAGAGTGTGCAGAACGTAATAAGCGAATACCACAATAAAGGACATTTTGGGCGTGAATAAAACCCTCCTGAGCATAAAAAATGAATTTGTGTTTCAGGCACATGCATAAACAAATAAAACAGTTGTCCGCACGTTTGCTCAGCTCCTGTCTGAAAATAAAACGGTAACCAGGTTACCTCAAGTCTGTATTACGGTGTCTTTTATATGAAGTCGACGAAGAAGTCGCCAAGCAGTTACATGTTGACCATACTTAAGTTACCTACCACATCAAGAGGGTACAAATACCTACTTACGTTTAAATTGACCGCTAACTGAGTAAGTAGCTTGTTTGCGGGTGCCTTCTTATAGAAATAAAGTTTTCGGGAGAAATAATTGAATTGCAATTCCAATTCACGAGCTATTCCCGTCTCTTGTGGAATTCCTCAGGTCATTTTTTTCGGATTTAGGTGGCGGCAACACAGTTTAATGTAGGCAAAACTAGTCTCCCGCTTGTCGGCCCGTTAAAGTCTATAGAAAGTTAATAAACAGAAGCAGTCTATCGAAATAAATCGGGAAACCTCATTTAGAAAATTTAAGAAATGTTCGCATATACATTAAAAATAAGTAGATTTAGAAAGAGAAAATACCAGAATGGAAAATCGAAAAAAATGAAAGAAAAATAAACAGAATAAATGAATAATAAATGAAAATAGTCTGAACCGTTTACTATGAGATGGTAAAAAAAGCTGAAAGTAATGTGGTTTACCAATAAAAATGATTCAAGATTGCCTCCAGTAGGCAGCGCCTATATGTTTAGGTGATAAATTATTGTTTTACCGCTCCTCTAACTTTAGTAGCCACTGTCTCCTCTATCCTAAAGCTTTTTACAATAAACAAAAAAAAATTTTTTTGTCAACCCTCACGCTCTATTGCCTTGAAATAAACCATTATGTACCGTACTCGTTACATTGTATAAAATTTATAAAGGATATATGTAAGTGCTACCCAGATTTCTGGTACACAGCTGTAAGAAAACCTTGTATAAGTCCTGTTGTAAAAGCCGAAATAATTGTTTCCTTCTTTCTTGTTGTATATTATCAAGGTCACCGAGGTGGCTCTGGCTCTCAACGCCTGGGTCACTGGCATAGAGTCAGTTAGAAAATAGAATCCGGAGAGCTAACAGCTTTGCTCTCTCTCGGGATAATAACTTGTAAGGTTATCACAGACACATTTAAACAATAATTGATATTGTAGAATAAATATTTCGTTTTTGAA
>JABUQX010121306.1:17500-20000 GCA_015478945.1 Trachelipus rathkii
AAGAATATTAAGAACAGTTGTGTTTTCAAAGAAGATATTATAGTTGTGTGGAAGATTATGTTAAGCAGATAGATGAAGAAGCTGAATTATTGAGGTATTGAAAACAACCATGTTTCCTTTAACACAACAGCTATAGATATGAGGAATATCAGAGGTCTGTTGCTTCAATTCTACCCTCCTAGAATCATTTATTTGCATTGAATTTCAAATTGGAAGTATTAATGATGAGTGGTTGAATTATCAGCCTAAGAGTGGAGAGTTGGCACTAGGCAGGAAAAAGATTGATCATTGATGTAAATTAGAAAAAAAGAGTGGGGATGGAGCAGAATTATCAGGAACACCACTATGGATAGATTTAAAGGATAAAGGATGGATATCTACAAAAGCAGCCATAGAACGACTGGAACGGAAGTTGAAGAGAAGGTCACAAAGAGAAAGATAAATACCAAAAGTGGGAAGTTTAGAATTTAAAGATTTGTGTCAGAGTTTATCGAAAGGCTTTCAATATGTCTACCGGCAAAGAGAAAGATTCACCGAAATGCAAAAGAGGAGAGGACCAAGATTCGAAGAGAAGGGAAAGAAGACCACCAGTCGAACAGTATTTATTTACAGGAGCCATGCTGATAATCGTGATATGATTAGAAGATTTAAGATATTTCTAAATCTTCCAGTTAAAAATAGATTCGAAAACTTTTGGAATAACAGAGATTAAAGCGATAGGACGATAGTTGATTTGTTGATTGGAGTCTCACTTCTTCAGCACATGCTGGATGAATGTACTCTTCCTACAGGAGCGAAAGGTTGAAGTTGATAGGCAGTGGGGAAACAGTTTACCAAGGCAGGGTGCAAACTCAGAAGCACAAAATTTGATGATCACTGGAGGGATAACTTCAGCACTCTCCGCCTTCTTAGTAAAACACTTTAATGAGTTGAAAGGAGGCGGAGAGGAGAAATAGCTCAGAAACCGTCTAGAGTGGAACTAGAAGGAAAAGTTTAAACAAATAGTTCAACTTTAGCAGAAGTTAAGACAGTTGTATTATTGACAGAGGCACAAGAGGAGGGAGAAAATAAGAAGTAAAGTTGGAGTTAACATTTTAAAATTCCAAAATCTCCGAAAGAGAGTGAGATAGAGGAACCAGAAAGATTGCTATATTTTCAACGAAGAAAGGTTTCAGGATCTCGAAGAGCTGAATTTTTGTCATTCCTGGATTAAATGTATAAAAGCTGAAATTTCAGGATTTGAAGACAATGATAATTTTTGATTAACCAAGATTTATCAATATTAGTTCAATGGATAAAAAATGGAATGTACATCTCCATATATATATATCATATACTATTATATATATATATATATTATATATATATATATATATATATATATAATATATATATATATATATATTACTAGTATATTGAAAATAATCCTAAATATGTTTTCGAGAAAAGTGAAAAGGTGTCTGTTTAAAATTAAATTGTTGTTTTTGAGTGCATAATATATATATTTTGGCTCAAATACCTATTAAAACAAAGATATATATGATGTAAGTACTCATATAATATATACTATATAATATATTATATTATCTATATATATATATATTTTATAATCTATATATACGTATATATATATATATTATATATATATATATATATATATATATATATCTATATATATTTTAATATATATAATATTATATATATATATATATATATATATATATATATATATATATATATAAAAATAATATATATATATATATTATACTATATAATATATATATATATATATATATTGATCTTAAAGGTAAAAAAACAAAACAAATAAGTCAAAAACATTATTTATATTGATTTTTTTTATAAAAAAAAAAACATTGCTTTTTTAAAAAGCGCTTTTTTTTATTGTAAATAACCTTGTTATTTTGAAATCTATATATCATTCGTTAGTATTTATAATATATATATATATCATAGTAATTATATATATATATTATATATATAATATATATATATATATATATATATATATATATATATATATTATATATATTATATTATATGTTTATATATAATATAATATATATATAATATTATATATATATATATCTATACTATATGATATCATATATCATTATATATATATATTGTAATATATAGATATATATATTATATTTATATTATATATATATATACTATATATATATTGATATATATACTATATATATATATATATACTTATATATATTATACTATACTATATTATACTATACTGGTATCTATATATCTATATAGTTATATATATATATATATATATATATATTATATATTATATATATATATAACTATATATATATATTATATATTATGTATATATATAATAATATATTATTACTATATTATTCTATATATGTATATATATATGTATATATATATATATATAATATAATATATATCATATAAATATATATATAGGATATATATATATATATATATATATATA
>JABUQX010121306.1:25000-27500 GCA_015478945.1 Trachelipus rathkii
ATGCATATATACATATATATATATATATAGTATACATATATAATTTATATATATATTATTATATATATATTATATATATATATATATATATATATACTATATATTTATATATACTATATAATATATTATATATATATATATATAGATATATATCATATATATTATATATATATATATATATATATATTATATATATAATATTAATATATATATATAAATATATTATATATTATACTATATATATACTATATATAGTATATAATATATATATATATATATTATCTTATATTATATATATATTTATATATATTATATATATATATATATATATATATATATATATATTATATATATATATATATATATATATATTTGGCACTTTAAGTTATAGGAATGAAAGATTTTTTTAATTTACATTTATCTGCATTTTATTCGACTTTACATAAACAAATAACCTAATCCTTGCTCAATTGAATTTAACTACCTAGTATTAATTATTTTTATTCGACAGTCCATTCGAACTTTTAATCGTAACTGATGTTCGATTAGATTCTTTAATTATCAAACTCATTGAACATTCTTCAATAGCTAAAAGCCATTTTCATCGAAGGCGAAGAAGGAAGGTAAAAAGTGCAACTTTAATCTTTCTTATTAGGAGGTCTCCACTCTTATGCTCTCGTTCGCTTTGAAGTTTCCTTTTCCGTTTAATGAGTTTTGATAAAACTTTATGATACCCCTCCAGTTGTTCCTTATTACTTCTATAATTTGGCCATTCACATTCAAAGGCTTCTCGCTTATTACAACCTTTCAAAAAACATAAACAGAAAAAGGAAAAACATGTATACGCCGAACAAAAAAATGCGCGTGTCGTAGACGTAGACCTTGTTTCTCTCGTCTTTGATATTGCGCGAAGAAACATAAATATTAGCCATAAATATTCTGAATTTTGATTCTAACCCTTTGACAAGCCATAAACTGCAGCCGGTTCGAAAGACCAACGCAGAGAGATTTTTCCTCTTCTAGGCAATTTGACAAAAGAAAAAAAAACAGCTGAAACCGTTTGCCTCGTCTTTAAGAGAATCTGCAGTCGTAATGCATCGTTGGCGCTTATTAAGGTTTACGATATTAAAAAAGAAATAAAAATGGAAGAAAAAGTTGGAACGTGCATTGATTTTCTTTAATAGTCGTGTCTTTATTAATTAAAGCTTATATGTATATGTGTATAGATGTTAGTGTGTGTTCGTCTGTAAGTATATGCCATTTTATGAACAAAAATGGATTGAGGGATAGATTGATCGATAGGTAGAAATATATAGATAATAATTATAGTACTCATTAATATTACGATAAACAGGAAATACATGGAAACATATATTATTAACATTAGAGTTGGAAAAGCGATTTTTGCTAAAATTGCAAGACGATTCTGATATAAAAAATAAATAAAAAATTGGTAAAAAGAAAAATTCGATTATGAAATCGATGAAACAAGTTCAAATAATTTTCTCAGAGAATCGAAGAGAAGAAGAGAAATTATTATTATTATTATTATTATTATTATTATTATTATTATTATTATTATTATTATTATTATTATTATTATTATTATTATTATTATTATTACTTATATATTACCCCCTCCTAATTAGGGCTCTGCCCTGTGAGCGGTGGTGTTAGCGTTAAAAAACAAAAAAAAAAAAAATATATAATATATATATATATACTATATATATATTATTATATATATATATATATAATATATATATATTATTATATATGATATATATATTATTAGAGATATATATATTATAATATATATTATTTAACTACAGAAAGAAAATCCCTATATATATATATATAATATATATATATATATATATATATATATATATATATATATATATATATATATATATATATATATATATATATATATTATATATATATATATATATATATATATATATATACCTTTCTATTGAATAATTTTTTCTATTTTTATAAAATACTACAGTTACTTCAAAGTTGTTTAAAAAATGATAAAATTACAGGCTTGCTAATAACTATCTTATTGCTAATTATTCTCAAAACTTGACAATTTTAGTATAGGAGTGAAGCTGCATTTCTCGAAGTAGTCGAATCATGTGAAAGATAATTTCAAATTCAATAATATAAACGCGACAAAGTTTTCAATAATAGGTAGCTTTTTACCAATTTTAAACCTTTTTAGAGCTAGTTTCGGTAGTTTATTTATTTATTTATTTATTTATTTATTAATTTCTTGATTTACTTTATTTTCTTCCAAAAACCTTATATAATCCAAATTATAATCTCTTTTGATGTTTAAATTTTTAGATATCTCAATATTCTCTTTAAGTAATACTATATTTCCAATTTTTATATAGACACGTATACAACAAAATTGAATATATATATATATATATAATATATATATATATATATTATATATATAATAATATATATATATATATATATATAT
>JABUQX010121306.1:35000-38857 GCA_015478945.1 Trachelipus rathkii
TGATTGGATTTCAGAAGTAGCTGAGCTTAGGGTGGATGGCTTAGATATTACTCAAGTTGTAGGGCTGCTGCTTTATTAATAAAGTTGCTTGAAGATTGGTGGCTCTAATCATATAGCTAAAAAATTCCTTTTTAATTTCTTCTGTATGAATTTTTAGCTTTTGTAGAGTTTCTTCGTTGTTCTAAGGTTTCTTCTATAGCTTCCTTATTAATATACTAAATGATTGAAGATTGTGATTGTTAGGATTTCACCTCAATATTTTCTTCCTTGTAAAACCCTGGCTTTGGCTTCTTCAATAGTTTTGGCTTTTAGGATTCAGCTTGAAGTATTTAGTCAATTGCTAGTAATTTCACCTCAATAGTTTCTTCTTTGTGAAATTAATAAGCTCTTGATTGAATAGATGGTACTAAGTAGTTTCTTCAAATATCTTCCTAATGTTGATTGAAGTTCAATTCTGTACTTTGCTTTTTCTTCTCAATTAACTTTTAACAAAGTCAGTTTTGTGGCTTCAATAGCTTGTTTGAGTTTCTGCAATAGCTTATATTTGCTTGCAGTATCTCCTAATTTACTATTTTTACATAATATTTGGCATTCTTTAGTCTTTTCTCTATTTGCAAGCCCTCAATATTGCCCCACCTTGATATTCTGATTTTGTCAGCAGTTTTCTTATCAATTGCAACTTTTTTTGCTTTTCTACCCTTGTAATATTTTGGTAACATTTTGTAACCATAGTTGATGCTCACATAGTAATGAATTTCTATAACCTTTTTATTTTTATTTTATTATTTTTTATTTTAATGAAAATATAACAATATATATATATATATATATATATATATATATATACGGTATATATATAGACATATTAATATATATATATATAATATATATATATATAATATACAGATGTATACATTTGGGATCTATATTATATATATATATATATATATATATAGATTGATAGAGAGAGAGAGAGAGAGAGAGAGAGAGAGAGAGAGAGAGAGAGAGAGAGAGAGAGAGAGAGAGAGAGAGAGAGAGAGAGAGAGAGAAGAGAGAGAGAGAGAGGCACACATCCAGAGAGAGAGGAGAGAGAGAGAAGAGAGAGAGAGAGAGAGAGAGAGAGAGAGAGAGAACGTAGTCTGTCTGAAACGATAAAAGTACCTTCCATCGTGTATATGGGCTTTAAGGTGCGTGAAAAATACCGCTATACTCCGGTGTTCAATGGAATCGTTCCTTTTCGGGTCTTATTCACACTCCTTCCTATACACATGATTGACTATAGGCTATCCTATAGACACTCCTTTAATTCACACACCACATACATTAATACACAATCACAACTTTTTAAAGATTTTTCCTTATCAAAATGGCACAAATAGATAAACATTACTTCGGAGAATTCAAAATGGGCAGCTTCTATTTAAAACCGCACAAAGAGCCATTCTCCCCATCGTAACCTAGGAGTTTAGCGGCTTCTAATAATAGGATTATTGCTGCCAAGACTCTTCTGACTTGTCCTGGTAGACGGTAATCTTTTTTCATTAATTTATGTAACATTCGCAGTCTCTATTTTAATTTCTACTTTGTTGAGCACCGCCTCTCTTCATTTAAATCTTATCTCTTCTCCTTGATTGAAATTCAGGTGTTTGGATGGTCCGATGACAAATTCCCCTTACTCTGTTACCTCCTATTGTCGTTTTTGGTACTTTGGTGCTGCTAACTGTTCAGATTTGCGGTTGTACTTGTATGACTTCCTTTGGAAAAATTGCTGTTTTGGTTTAAGGGATTCCTCCGAGTGGAGAACGCATAAACGAAGTTACTCTCTCTGACATGGAAGAGTATATTAGATTTGATTTTCCTTCAACTAAAGCTATTAAATCTTGGTTTATCTCTGCTTGATCTTATGCTATTTGCTGCAGCAACGCAAATTGTTGTCGCCTTCGAACTCCAGAAACTCTTGGTTCTTTCAATTCACTCTGAAATCGGGAAAAAATCTATTCTTCGGGGATACAAAAAACTCTTTTCTCCCTAGAATGTGCAACATTCTTTCAGGTTTCTCTATCTCACTCGGTTAGTGGCAATTCTAACTCCTTTCTTAATTCCTCTTTCCTTCCTTTTGTACCTGTTGTCTGAACTTCTAATAAAATTGAAATATTCGCTCAAAATTTTGCTTCAAATTCCACCCGAAACGATTCCGGTGTTATTCCTCCTCCTCCTCCACCTCTATTCAACTCATTTATGACTAGCATAATTATTTCTTCCGAAAATGATATTTCTGCCCTCTCTGAGTATAGCACTCAGAATGAACTGGGTAATGACGGCATCCCACCTGTGGTTCTCATATTTTGGGTTTCCGAGCTTACACCCTGCCGTGGAAAAATGTTTCGTCTCTACCAATTAACATCAAACTTTCCCTCTTGCTGGAAGTATGAGCTCGTTCAGCCTGTGATGAAGAAGAAAGAACCTTCTCATCTCTCCAATCCTTCATTCTTGGTTCTTTATCTTTAACCTTTATTCTTTCTAGTTTAAAAATCCATCCTTATTTTAGGAATATTTTGAAACTTCATAAATATTCTAATCTTATTCATGTTCACTAGTATAATTTCTGTAAGCAACGCTCGACAGGTGGGCTTTCCCTTGCTTAATTCCCGCTGGCTCTTGGTCCTCTGTTCTTCGATATTTTGGTGAATCGTTTGCTGTGGCATTAGATACGTCGATAGCTTTTGAAGGAGTCTGATACAAAGCTTTGATTTCTACATTTTACTCAATCGTATCAATCCAACTCTCTCTATTAACCTTTCCTCTGATTTCCTTTCCAGTCGTTCTATAACAGCCGTTGTAGACTGCCATCATTCTTCCTTCAAATCTATCAATGCTAGCGATCCACAGGGTTTTGTTATCACTAACTCTTTTTCTACTTTTATGCCGACCACGCTACCCTTCATTGCTTTTTTTCATTTTGAATGACATCCCGGCCAACAACAATTGACTTAAGGATGGTATAGTGGTTAGAGCATCCGGTTATTGTTACCTCTGCGACGCGGAAGTCCAATGTTCGAATCCCGCTGATGGAGTGTAAAATCTCCTGTGACTCATTCATATATATAAATTCCTAATTGGGGCATGCAAAACGTGGTTGTTTTCTATGCCTCAAAAACTCAGTTCCTTCATCTTTCTACTCGACATAACGTTCCATACTACTATAATATCTTTGAAGACACACAAAACTCCGAAAATCTGTCCTTCATATTCTTGGTGATTCCTTTTTCGAAATCTTTTTTCGAAGCATAAGTTATTTCTTTTCCCCAAACAAGTTTCCTCTGAGGTTGGGTGTTCTAAGCGACCAAAATTTCTTAATGACACCCAAATTGATTGCTTTTTTTAGGGTGTCGCACCCCCTTGTATGAAGTATGCCTCACACGTTTGGAATAGTTCCACTCACACAGCTTCTCTTAATATGTGGAGTCTAGGGTTTTTAGCTTTTCAACTCTTGCACTCTCATTGCCTCTCTCTATATACAGTATCTTTCTGCCCATCGAGTTCTCTCTCTTCTCTCTCTCTCTCTCTCTCCTCTCTCTCATATATATATATATTAATATATAATATATAGAGAGATAAAAAAAATATATTAAAAATAAAAATAAATCCCCATAAAAAGGGTAATTTATATATAAGGTTTATTTATTGTATTTATATTATATAAGTGCGTGACTAATCACACCTTGGTTCGTATCCTACTGTACAAATTTACTTCATCTTCGTACAACTTCTTTGATAAAATCTGCCTTTCCTCCTCTTGATGCGATCTTAAATCATTGTGTTGCTTTATAATTCTTCACAACATGTAATAAGTGCTA